>RJWM01008012.1:57097-75423 GCA_004363535.1 Dasyprocta punctata | reverse complement strand
TAAATGCCAGATTCTCATCTTGTAAAACTCCTATGGGAGAATAATAAAGGATGAACATTTGGCCCAACATTTATTTTTATAAAACAAGCACCTTAAGTTTTTCTTCAAGAGAATCATTTTCCTGCCTGTAAAAGTCTGTGGACTTTATGAAAATGTGTACCTCATGTCACACAGTTAGAGTCATAAATTTAAGCAGTTATGGGGGAAGTCCAGACATCCGGTCTTGCCAATCTAGATGATTCAAGTACAAGTTGATATTTATGTTAACATTTTCCTAATTCTTAGCACATTTACCAGCTAATTATATAATTGTTAATTTCTCTTAGACCATAGTTTTGGTTGTGAAATTCTAGGAAATAAATTTATGTAGATTCAAAACAGAAATGCAGTGAATATAATCAGCTCTGTGATTACTAATTGCTACAGGCCCAACATTCCCAAATATAGTCTTTTAATCTAGAGGGACTATATAGAACAGCTAGATAACCTTAACAGCGCACCCAAGAGAATTATGAGGTCACAAACAATACAAGTATAACATAACACACATACACGTACTGACTCAGAAGTAAATAAAAAATAAAATGCCAGGAATAGTTGTGATAAGAGATATCTGCAAAACTATACATTCACAGCCCTTCCTTAAGAAAAAGAGTTCCTATACTCTCTGCATAGAATAGATACTGTGGATGCTGCCACATTAATCTATTTTTAGTTTGGTGAATGCTCAGAGCACTGTTTGTCCTGAGAACCTATATGTATAGAGATATTTAGATGTGATGATAAGAAAATTTTGTCCCATAGACTACATGTTTTGTGCTAGATAACAGGAAATTTTTTCAACTGTATGCTATGCAGGGGAAAAAAGAAAGGCAGTCACATTTTAAAAATCAAATAGCATGCACTTATTTTTCCGTTTTTAGATTTTTCCACAAGCTTCACTCTGAATCTTAATTTTTGAGACTTTAGGACACAGAGGAACATTTGAATGGACACTGAGAGGTTCCGAGTTATTTCTTGTTTGTTTTTAAAATAGTCATAAGATGAAGCCACCAAAAATGTTGCTCACAGAGGGTTCCTCAAAAGAAGAGATTTAGTTCTTGAAAACAAATAGTGATAGAAAGAGGAATGGGGTTGATGTGAAGCAGGAAAGGAGGAGGAGGGGGAGAAGAGGAGGAAAATAGAAATGAGAAAGGAAAAGAATGTGGATGGAAAAAGAGGGAAAGATGAGGAGGAAGAAAGGAGGAAGAGTAGTGGAAGGAGGAGAAGGACAAGAGAAAAGAGGCAAAGGAGGAGGAAGAGGAAGGGGAAGAAAAGGAAGAGCCAGGGAAAGGAATAGAACAGGAAGGTGAGAAGGAATGGAGAGTTACAAAACAAAAAAACAAACAAAAAACAACCTTTCAATCTATTTTATCTTAAAAAATTCTAACGTTCACAAAGAAAACTAATTTAGGTAGGAAGTGCATGAAATAAGAATCAGTTGAAGGATTAATCCAAAGCAAAGAAGTTAAAAAGTATAGAACTTCAAGGTAAATGTGATTTGAACCTCAAGAATGTGAAGGTAGAAAACAATTTTAAAAAGCAGAAATGAGACTGTGGATTTAGCTCAACAGTAAATGCCTGCCCACAGGCGCGAGTTTGTGAGTTCAATCCCCAGTACCAAAAAGAAAAAAAAAAAAAAAAAAAAAAAAAAAAAAAAAAAAAAAAAAAAAAAAAAAAAAAAAAAAAAAAAAAAAAAAAAAAAAAAAAAAAAAAAAACCAGAAATGATAAAAAGTACAAAGTAAAATAAACAAGAAATTTTACATTAAATGAATCTCAAGAAAGACAAATGTCTGTTACAGATGGTTCTTTATTCCCTGCCCTGGAAGGCTTACCAGCAGGGAAAAGTGTAGACTCAGCTCAGAGTCAAGGTTTGCATTGAGTTCTGCAAACCTCTATCATTTCTTCCAAAACACAAAGTCTGTGTCCTGGTTTCATCAACTACTACATTTAAGTAAAAATATTTCCTATTCCAAAGAGTTATCACAAGGATTAAATAAAGTAATTATTTTAAAGTACTTACATTAGGAGCTGGAATGTTGCAATCACTCAGTGTGATAGGTTTTCCTAAAGTAGTTTGAGCAAAAAGAAAAGAAGATGAAATGAAAACACGTACAGAAGTAAAATTTGGCGAGAATGTTCTTAACACAACTTCCAAAACTTGTTCAAGAAACACATGTACTGTGAAATACTAGTTTTAATGACACATGATCCACAAATATCTTATTTTTCCAATAAGATATTGAGTGAGCCAAAGAAGTGAAATTAAGCCAGAGAAGTGAAATTAAGTTTTCTCTTTAGAGAAAATAAAGAGGTGTTATTTTTACTTAGGCAATATTTACTGAAAAATAATTGCAGAAAAATGAAAACAGTAAAATAGTGCATACATAGAATAGAAAACTATAGAAAAAGTGAAGAAGCCCAGAAATGCAGAAATCAAAAAACAAGCTGCTAAATATAAAATTAAGTGCACCAGTGACTTTAAAATTTAAAAACTGGTTAAATGAAGTTAGGCAAAGTTAAAGCCTCAAGTATTGGTTTAGAAACAAGATGTCTTTATATGCTCTTTAAAATCAATAAGGTTTAATACCTCATATAAACATGTAACTATAATAATGTTAGTTGCATATATGTAAATTATATAGCTTTCTGGCCTACAAGCAGATAGATTAATTATCAATATCACAATGACTGAACAGAAATTTAAGAAAAAAATCATTTTTTCTAAAAAATGATAGTTAATATTCTGGTTATAAGTGAACTTTTTAGCAAGAATTTATAGCCAAATAACTTTTTGCTTATTTGAACTTTCGTTAACTGATTGCTATTTCAAATCGTAAACCGCTTTTCTAAATTAATCACTGATCAGATAGAAGATTAAGACTGACTTTTCAGAGTGTTTAGGTATCTGATTGCATTAACCATATCTGACTATTGGAAAGATTGAAAGTTATCCGGTTCATATTATGAATCTGGCATAACCATGATGCCAAAACTATTAAAAAAAAGTTATCACAAGAAAAAAAATATAGAGCAACCTTGCATATTAATATAGACACAAAGTTCTAACTGTTTTAGGAAACACCAGTAGAATTATTCATCCAAATGAAGTAAGTTTTATAACAAAAATGCAATGAATTTTTACTTCTCTCATGTGCAATAATTGTATCAACAGTTTAAGTGAAATAGACCATATGAGAATTTTAATTCAGGTTTCTTTATTAGAGACTTTTAATAGACTAATAGAATTTTAATAGATGCATAACCTCTTTGTGCTCTAGTTTTCTCATTTTAAAATGCAGATGATAACGGTATGTACCTCAGAGGTTAGTTATGGGAATTAAATTAATTAATTTAGCTAATATGTTAACAGTGCCAGAAAGTGTCAAATAAATATTAGGTACTATTTAAAGGAGTAGATCTTTTAAAATTTAGATAACTAGGACTGTATCCACTAGTACCCAGAGCCAACACAATATTTAATTATAAAATTTGAAAATGTGAAGTTATTGACATTGAAATGAATAGACCTGTGACATGCATATACTATTACTTTTTGATATTTTTCATAAAAAATCCAGTCAATATAAAATTATTCAAAACAAAACAAAAAAAGCTATAATAATTGGTTTGAAGAAGGAAAGAGTATAATCTTCATGTAATTTTCTAACATCTGCTGAAAATTTAATAACAGAACTTTGATACTCCTTGAATTCTATAAAATTAAAAGACAAATGAATACACAAAATCCCACAGCTTTTTTGTACAAGTAGAAAATAATGTTTGATAAAAAGATTCATTTCTCATTAATATAAGTAACATAAAATAGTAAAGAGAAATCATAAAGAGGTATATGGTAGGGACACACAAAACAAACTACTCATTAGCATGGGCAGTTATTAAAGAATATTGGAGTAAATGGAGGAAAGTCTTGAGTTCTGAAATGGAAAGCCTGAATGCTACAAAGATAAGAAGTATTCCTAAGCTATGTTATATGTTAGAAAAATAAAGAAAGCTGTCAGGTAAAAATAGTTATAACATTTAAATAATTCCCTCAATTGAACCATCCTGCTATTGACATGTGAACATACTGTGTTCTCCCTCCCTCTCTCTCCTCCTGTCTTTACAAAAATATGTAAGTATACTATGAGTTATTTTATAACAGTTCACAACTCCAAGTTGTGTAGATTATGAATTGTGTTTATCTGTGAAGAGCTGAGACAAAAAGTAAAATTAAGAATAGCCTAAAAAAAGTAGAAGTTTATTGTCTCTTCTATAAAAATGCACAGAGCAAAGAAGATAAAGTTTGTTATGATGCATCGGTTATACCGAGATTATGTTTACCCTCTTACTGAAGACTATCTTCGAGACCAGTTCTGAGCCTCTTCAGTTACCACATGTCTTCCACACTGGAAGATAATGAGAAGCACAAAAAGAGGAACCTTTCAGTGTGGAAATATATGAAAATAATTTCAACCTCTGAAGTAAGGAAGCCCAAATTAGAAATCGTAGTATTGTTTATCACGTTCATAGAGTAAAAATTTCTTGGTCTTTATTCTTAAGAACTGAAAGGTTCATTCTCATGCATTATAAATAGTTGGACAAATTAACTGTAGATTGTTATCTGGCAATATATACTTAGAAAGGGAAAGAAATCAATGTTCAGTGATTTCATTTTTAGCAATTATTGTGAAATAATACTAAATGGTTTCAACTCAGTGATTTTTTTTGCATTATTTTAAGAAATAAAAGACAAGGGATATAGCTCAGCAGCTCAGCACCTACCTGGCAAGTACAAGGTCTGGAGTTTGATTCCCAGTAAAAAAAAAAAAAAAAAAAGAACAAAATAAGAAACAACTGAAAATAAATTCTATGGTTAGTAGGAATGTAGACAAGAAATTTTAGAGAGATTTATAAAATTTGTACTGCAATCATAGAACAGAATATTTTGGAGACATTAGGTTGAGGTTTCAAAGAACATTTCAATAATTAGAGCTGCGTGCAGTAACTGTTATATGACAAAAGCAAGGCGCAGACTGAAAATATTCTGCCTCTCTATATAATATGTAGATAATATCGGCAAAAATCTATGATATATACATGTATAAAAATCAGTGAAGAATTATAAAATATTTTGACTTCATATTCATTTGTTGAAATTCATATGTATTTCTATTTATTTAGTACATTCCAAATTTTCTGTGTGACTGCAGCACATCTTCTACAATTGAAAAATATATTTAAATTGTAATAATTATTTCAAGGTGCAAAGTTTAAAAAGTTCCATAGACTTTAATGTAGAAAAATATTTTATATTTAAGTTATAATTATCTTTAACCTGTATTTATGCATTTTGAAGCTATTTTAGTGCTCGAGAATATGCATTAAAATGTGTGTTAAAACGAGGAGTTTCCATAATGAATTTAAATTTACATCATTATCCATTTATGTTATTACATGAAAGGTGTCATTTTGAGCTATATCAGAAATTTCTCACTATGATAGTTTAATTTCTGATGTTAATGAGGAGAATCTAGAATAAACAAATTAAGACAGTATCATTTTCATGTTAGTCCACTGTCAAGGGTGACCAAGTAGAGAGCACTGACATTCCCTGAGAATAAGAGAAGAACCCAACACATCCTCCGACACATGGTAGCTTGAGAAGCTGATGGAACTCGCAGGAGAACAGCTAGGAGGCCTAATCACAGACATAGAGCTTCCCAGTCTATGAATCTTCCTATTCCCAACAGGCAGAAGCAGAACTCTTGAGTCATCGATTACAAAAAACACACTTGGATGATAGGCTTATCAGTGATGCAGAGTATGAAGCAGTCTTCATGGAATTTTGTTTTCCTGATATTCTGGTCTGATATGAGACCCCAGGAAGTTAATATACTTGGGTTATTGGAGAGCAGTTCTAATAAAAACCAAACTCAATTTCTTGCTTTCTCCTCAAGGTAGGACTCTCAACGAATCTACTTTGCTGTGTATGATCTAGTTAAACTTAAGGGAGTATCATTCAGGGAGTATATTGTGTTGAATGTTTCACTAAAATATTTATGCAACTCCACCTTCTCACCTTCCACATCCCATGTCATGTATGAAATTTCCACAAGCATCTTTCCTGTGCAACTAGCTGGCAATTTGACAATCATTCTTCATCACATTTCCCATTGTGATGTCTTCCAAACTCTTAAACATATGAAATTATTTCATTTGTTTGCCACTAGACTTTCTGTCTCTCCTTCAGTATAACACAAGTCCAGTAGAATAGAGCCATTATCTTAAAAACCCACTGTTTCATGTGTGGTGGCTAGGACAGTGTGTGGTATGTAAGAGTTGTTCTACAATTATTTGTTGGACAAAAATAAAAAGAATATGTAAAATGTAATAAAATAGACATTTGAAACTGTGACAGAGGTTTTAGATACTGTGAAAGAAATCTCTGTTTACTCTCCCATCACTTCCATAACCACTTCTTAATCATGTAAACATATAAAATATTTTTGTGTTCTGTTTTGATTAGTCAATCAGTAGATAGTTGTTGAGAGGGAAAAAGATGGGCTAGGCCTGAGTGTCAGACCACATTCAGGTTTATCTCTTGGCATGCTCTTGAGGAAGGCAATATAATCTAGAGATGAAAGCTTTATTGTTGGAACTTTTTATTTTTGTATTTTTTTTGAGGTACTGAGAATTGAACTCAGTACCTCTTGCTCGCCAGCCCCTTGAAACTTTTTACATGTGATATGTTATCTGTGTGTATATGAGTCATTTTTTTTATATTTTGGTTTTCCTTTTAACATGTGCTAATCCTAGATACAAATCATAAATTGAGCGTTTGAATAAGTATGTTTTCCAGCTCTCTGTCATATTATCCTGTGCTACAGTTTGAAATTCAAATTTAAATGAAATTGAAATTGATATACTGAGTGTTCTTGGGTCAAGTCCTTGAACTCATAGTCTGAGATAGCTTCTCTGGCCACGTTATGCCTTCTGCATGAGCTGTTGAAGTCATAAATGAATGCAGAAATTTTTGAGAAATTCTGGATGGGTTGTCACACACTGCATTATTTCTAACATAAGATATTTGCATTCTGGGTAATTAAATGAATTAAATCAAATAAGAAATTAGGGCAAATAGTAAAATTTGAATATTAAAACTATATTTTTTAATCTTTTGGAGTTTTTTAATCCAGAAATGCAAAATAGTTTAATTTTGCATTTGTATAATCTATCTTGTAAACACTTTCATTATTAAGAATAGTGCATATATGAGAGCAAGATATTATTCTACTTTTAATTTCAGTCTTTACTTCTTTCAATTGTTAAATAGCAAAGATAAAATTAGTCTTTAAAGTTAGGTAAAATACAGTAATGATTATTATAATTAATAATTTAAATTAGTTTACAGTATGAAATATTTCAACTTTTTCTCACAAATAGGATTATTCCTTGTGATAAAAATATACTTTTGCACTTGCACTAAGTTTCTTAACCTATATTGCATTTTTGTGCATGTATTAGAAACCATTAAATGTAAGTTAAAAATTCTGAATATGAGTGTGAGTGCTGATCAGAAATATGCACATATTTTTTCAAAGAAAGTAGACGTATTGCAAGAGATGACTGTTGCTTAACATTGATATTGATTCTTGAAATCTGTTGGAAAAGGAAGCTAAACCAAGGGAAAAAAAACCCTCAGGGGTCTGAAGCCATTTAAGCTGCATACATATGTTTGCTGACAGTTGGAAAAATGAACATTTCTCATCCCCCTTTGACTGCATTAAAAAGCATTGAAAAAGCTTGTGGATCAGGTTACATGCTCTTTGCAACTGAATTCCTTTCCTTTTCATATTTTAAATTTGTAACATGTTCTATAGAGTTCTTAAGTGAACATCCTGTTTTCAAGACTTCTAAAACTCCATTGCTTTGAACCTTGTGCCACATGGCAATTCTACAAACATAAAGAGTCCAGCTGTTAGGATGGAAAATACCATATAAATCTCTGTAAAAGCATCTTGTCTTACTACTTTGGGGAACCCACTGAGGTATTTGAAACAAAAGGGATACCAGCTTTACAATACTCCAAAAAGCACTCTCATGATTCTTTTGGATTTTAGATTATAATCTCAGACTGTTTCAAGAAGGGAAGGTTTATTTACCTTGTCTCCTAAAGGAAGAAATGCTTCTTCTAATAATTTCTCAAGTTGTACTCTTGTTCCTGACCTCCTCCTTGTGGTTTGTGAAACCTAAAATGGTATCATGATTGATTCTTTTAAGCAACCATCTTTAAAATGGAGCATTCTTTTGAAATAATGTTCTAGCTATCTCCACCTTACCCTTAAAAATAAACTCCTAGACAAATCTTTTGAACTGAAAATTTTCCTTGTAAGAAAATTACTTTTCAACTAGGATGGTCCTGGATTTTAGTAGTATTCTGGAAATATAATAAGGCATGGTAATTTTAATCTCTACTATTGTAAGATTTTGAATTGCAGAGATGTTGTACAAGCAGACATAGCAAGTTACACTAAGAAAAGAAGTCGAATTGTTATGTGAGGATGGGCTTGATTTAGAGTCACGAATCTAGCTGTTAAATAATATTAAATGTTCAGCAAATGCTGCCTGCTTCTCCTTTTTTAGCCCAAAATTCCAATGTGTAGATCCCATTAAGATGGCTTTTCTGTGTCATTCAGTTGCTTCTTCATTTTTCATGTAGTTATTGGAGACACTGCTAGGGAACCTCTAGGATGACAACAGAACTCAGTAGCTACAGAAAACAGCTGGAAATGGGAATATTCATTCGTGTAGCTTGTCCTACTTATTTTGTGAAATCAATATTGCTTTCTTGACTCTAAACACTTTTAATGACTTTATGTACCAAGTGAACTGCTTCAAAGGGCTTGTTACAGGTTACTTTGGCAAAATTGTTCTGCCTGATTCGGTGGCAGTACAAAATGAAGTTGTTACACATTACGAGTTTGGATTGGGACTGATTAAAATTGTGGTCTGTATTTAAATTTTTAAAAATTGCCACAATAAAAGATGCATAGAAATTCATCCCCCTCAGAATGCTCTCCCTCTGTTCAAACACATTCATCTCATCCCATGGTTTTTCCTACTTCCTGCAACACTTCTGGAAGTTCTTTTTTCATGAGTGCCTTTAAGAGGCATGATCAAAAATATGGTAAATGCTGTTTCAAGTGCCATCCAATGGAAAGGCAGGTTTGTAAAACTATTATAGGCTATCCTTTCCCACCTTATTCTTTGGATCTGGCACCATAAAAATTTCGACTCTTCCCCAGTAAAAATGTCCAGGAAATGTAAACATTTTTAATCTATTCAGCACATGAAGACAACTATGTTAACTTCACTAGAGACAGTTGTAAAAAAGACTTTGCACAACTACCTTAAAACGTTGTAAGAAAGATGACACAAGGGTGTTGAAAATGAACGGGGGTGTATTTTGAGGGGATTGATGGCAATGTGTCTTATACTGTAATGAGTTTTAAAAATTTAAATATTCATGATATTTGTTGTTCACACTTCATAATTTGCCTTTCATGGTCTTGATCAGCCCTTGTGTTTAACCTTTCTGTTTCCTCATTTGTGAAATGGGGAGAATGATAATACTTTTCTCATAGGGTTCTTTTTTATGAGGAAATGAATGAGTAAATTCTATGTTCAGGATTTACCACACTACATCCTTTCATGCAATTAAGTACTTTGGCAAGGATGGATGGTAATTGGAAAAGCTACTGGAGTTTACAGTGTCAGTTGATTTTCATGCTGAATAGAAGCACGGATTAAGTTCAAAATACACAGTGTTAGAAATGGGTAGGCCTTAGGTATTTTTTACTTGACAATTTCATTTCATAGGTGGAAAGTTGAAATCTGTACTCATAACATGACCAAAGCCAAAGCCACTTAATGAAAGACCTTCCACCGCCATTTTTTAAGTTCTGTGTCTTTGCATCATACTACATTCCTATTACCTAACTTTCTATTTGTGTATTTGGCCTCTGTGTGTCTGTGTGTGGTGTGGGGGGTTGAAACATATGTTTGGCAACATACACCCAGTGAGGATACCAGAGTTCATTTTCTCATTGAAACTGTTTGACATGCCATGTTGATTGAGTAGAAAAGGATGTGTGAAGCAAAGCATGGAGATCGTTTCTGATGTTTTCATTATGTAGACACAGTCATGATGTTTTGCAATAACCATCTCTTAAAGAAATGAACTCGTTATAGCTAACATTCAAGCACAAACATCATCTATTTAATACATAGGGATGAAATGTAGAAGAAATATTTGAGGGCTCATGTTTGTAAAGTCATTTTACAATGAAATGTAAAGACAGATGATATTTTGCTTTTTAAAGGATCACGTTAATACTTGCTGTGCCTAGAGCTTCCCCGTTCAACAAAGAAGAACTTAGATTTATCAAATGTTAAACACATGTCTTTAACGGTTCATATTAGGAGAATTCCTGAAGAATTTGTGCTAGTTGTGAGGTTGTATTCACTTCACTTTATTTCTTTTCTGTGGCTCTCCTATTTCCCTTTGGGATGTGTTTCATGTGTCTGTTATTGCTTTGAAGATTTTTCATTTCTGTCTCATGCTTAGCACTTGCCATTGACACCTAGTATAACTTGTGGGAAATGAATGACAGTCTTCCCGTGGGTTCCAGTTTTTATAAGGTAAATGTGCCTGTGCCAATTTAGAATAAAATGAATATTTCTCTTCTTTTACACTAAAACAAAATCTCCTTTTTCGCTGATAACTTTTTGAAAACTCAATATTTTGCTTTTCACCTCCATGCTTAACTTTGTGGTTAACAAAGCAAAATAACAGATTTTGATTTTAGGCAATGTATTCTTCAGAATATTAAATAAAAGGATAAGTTGAGACCCCAGAAAAATCCTTCTTTTAGCACTCTATTTGATTCTCAGTTATCATTACATGTTTGAGCCTTATTATTATGCCAATAAATATAGAAATTTGAACTCATAGACGAATGTACAGATTGCTGTGTTGTAAAAGTTCACAAGTACTTGACTGGAAATCTTGAGAGATCATCTGTATCTTTGATTTGTTTCTGTCATTTATATGTGGAAGAAACATTATTTTGGGTATAAATTGGTCAGCATTAGAATAAATAACAGAGAAAAATATGCTGGTGAATATGCTTATAGAAAGAATCACTAGAAATTGTTCATGTTGCTTTTCTGTTATGTATCTGTTCCTTTTCTGCTTTATTAAACTTGAATGATTAAATGGAAAGCAAGTTTAAAGAGAAAAAAATCACATTGTGGTTTGAACAAACCTTATATTCAATATGGAATACTTCTTATTTTCTTAAGCTAAGTCTTTACATTTGCTGTTCCATCAGAGTTGTTCTTCCTCATAAATTTCTAACCATTTCTCCAATAGTATCAGTATCATATATCTTTATGGATATTAAAGTTGCTGTTACCATTCAAGATCTCATTCTTTCTCGATTAGAAGAACACAAGTCTCAATGTCTCTACAATAATTTTTAAATTATAAATTGATTATTGGAAAATAACATTCTAAGGAGATCCAAGTGGAGATTTTGACAAGTAGCAAGCATATGCTTAGAAAATAATGATTATTTTTAAAAAATTTGAGGCAAATTTCATGACGTCCTACTTCTGATACTCTTGCAACATAGGAAAAATGAATTTTAAGCAACATTGATCTGTTTAAAGCAAATTTAGTCTTCATTCTTTGGGTGAACAAAATCTATAAGATTGAATCTTTAAAAGATCAAATGACTATGGAACAATGTGCTAGGATAAAGGTAAAGACCTGCCTTTTACTATTTCATTGTGCCCTACCAGCGATGTGATTACCTTGTATTGGTCTCAGGTTTCATTTAACTTAAATTTGATGTGATGAGGATGAAAATTTTAAGTTAATTATATGACTTATATCACTATCATCATGTTTTCATCTTTTTCACAATTTTTGACCATTATGAAATGTATTCTTTTAAATCTTGGCTCACAAGCTTTAGATCAATGTTAAGAAGATCAGATTCATGAATGACCAGTATTTCTCTAGTTTTATTCATCAAATCATTATGTATATATTTATTGAATGAATTTCAGTTAACACTGCCCTTCTCAAAAGCAAATTTTACTTATATATTCAGCAACATGAGCCAAATTATTATTTCTTTCTCCTCTTTCCTACCTTTTTTCTTTCCTTCCTGCCTACCTGGCTTCCTTGCTTTCTTTCAGCTTTCCTTCATCCTCTTTTCTTCTCTTTTCCCTTCTTTTTTTTTTTGTCTCCTCCTCCTCCTTTTTCTTCTTTTCCTTTTCTTTTTGGTACTAAGTATTGAATGTAGAACTTTTACACTGAGTTATATCCTCAGAACTTTTTCTTTCTTTCTTTCTTTTATTTTAGAGACCAAGTCCCAAAATGTCACCAAATTGTGCAGGTTGGGCTCAAACTTATGACCATCCAGCCTCAGCCTCCTACAGTACTGGGCTTACAGGCATGCATTTCCACACCAGCTTCTCCCACTTCTTATCATAAAGAGGCACAGAGTTCAGTTTGGGTTGTGGTTCTCTTCTATTTGAAGATGCTCATTTTGAGTCTCAAGTTTCACTCTTTGTTAGGATTTAATTCTAAAATATCTTCCAAAAATCTCATTGTGTTTAGAAGTGGAGTTTTTGGAAGGTGATGGGATCATAGGAATGCTATAAACATCAGTGGAATAATCCACTGATGAGTTCATTACTGAGAGTATTGTAGAAGGTAGGGCCTGGTGAAAAGAGTTGGGTCAGTGGGGGTGAGACCTTTAAAGGCATATTTTTCTTGTGACTCTATCTGACCAGGTAGTTTAGGTGAGTTTGGCACTGGTTTTTGGGTGGAGTTTAGAAAGCTTTGGTGATACAGCCTACAGAAGCCCTAGATTGCTATAAATACAATTTGATGGGAGATTTTGGCCAGTGTTAAGAAGGACAGGATGCTAATAGTAATACGAAAAGTAAAGGCAAGGTTTAGGAGTTTTCAGTTGGGCACAAATATTCTACTGGCAGTTGGACTAAAGGTCATGTATGTTACACTCTGGCAGTAAGTTTGTCCTCAATTTGCCCATGTCCTGAGACTTTATAGGTGACTGAAATTAAGGTGATGGAGTAGTAATGTGGTAGAGGACATTCAAGCAACCCAACATTGAAGCTGCTGCCTTTAACCAGATCTACAGTGGGAATCAGAAGAAAAAAACATAGAAATTAATGTTCTGAAAAGTCTGTGGTTCATCAGAAAGAAAAACCTGTGAAGTCAGGGCCGAGGAGAGTGTGGATGCTGAAAAGTTTATCTTTAAGAAAAAACAAAGTATTTTGAATCACGATAACAGGAAAACTGCCCCCAGAACATATCAGGAATTAACCAGCCCCCACCCATTATAGGCTCAAAGCTGCAAACTTATGAAACATTTATTTGAGAAGAGAATTCCTGGGCACTGCCTCTAGAAGGGTTTCTTAAAGAATTGTTTCTCAGGATTCATTTCACCATGCCTAGCCATCTACTCAGAGGCCATTGCAGTTGTGGTCTAAGTGGGGCTAGCTGCTGCTGGAGCTAGTGATAGACTCAGGTATCATCCTTGTACTGTAGGGTTACAGGCATGCCTAGTACAAGAGTCATAGGGTCATGGAGACTTCCATCAAGACTTTAAAAGCAGTGTCTACTTGATAAAACAGTGTGTGAATCTATGAGAGTAAAGTTGATGGTGAAGTGGAAACCCCAGGAAGTTAGAAATGCCAGGAATGTGGATTATCTGCCTAGGAATTCTATAAGCATTGAGTAGAGACAGCAGAAGAGGGAAGTCATGTGCACTACAACCAGCAAGGTCTTAAAGACAGCCCTTTGGAATTCTCATGTTACTGCCATTTGCTCCAAAAGCCAGATATGAAGCTACAGGATTTAATATTTGCCATGATGGGTTACTGTTGTGTTTTGGTCCTATTCTTTTCTATCTCCCTGTGCCTTCCTTTTGGAATGGGAATGTTCACCCTTTGCCATTGTATATTGAAAATATTTAACTGTTTTAAAAAGACTTTTTTTTCATGTTTCTAGCTTTTATTATTTTTACTCTTTATTTTATTAGCACATGTTTGTGATACATAATGCATACATTCACCTTGAAGAATTGGATTTTTCAGTGATGGCAGAACTGCTAGGACTTTGGCTACTCTTACAGATGAATAAAATGCCTTTTGCATACTGAAATGGACATGAGACTTTTGGGGACAATTTTTTTTATTTTAAAGAGAAGAAACAATAAAAAAGATACATAATTTCCATGATGCATAATTTCAGTGTTGTTTTAATTTCCACCTCTTGAATGACCAGTAATGTTGAACAATTTTTCATATATTTACCATTTCTGTTTCTTCATCAGAGAAGTGTGTATTCATCTCAGATGTTAATTTTAGGATTAGGTCTTTAAATTTGGGGAGAAGATCTCATTTATTTTAGTTCTTAATATGTTCTAGATATTACTATTTTGTCTGAGGAAAACCTAGCTTAAATTTTTCCCACTTGTGGGTTGTATTCTCACTCTGTTGGTGATTAAAAATTTGTGCAGAAGCTTTATAATGAGGTAGGATCCTGGTTGTTGATTCTTTGCAATATTTCCCATGTGACTGGAGTTTTGTATATGAAGTCTTTGCCTACACCTATGTCTTTAAAAGTTCTACCTATTCCATCTTCCAGCAGATTTCTGCTTCAATATTTAGATTTCTGTTTCAATATTTAGATCTTTGATCCATTTAGATTTTAGTTTAGGATATGGTGAGAGACATGGGTCTAGTTTTAGTTTTTGGCATGTAGAAAGCCTGTTTTACCAATACCATTTGTTAATAAGGCTATCTGTCTTAGAGTAAATTTGTTTGGCCCTTTTGTCAAAGATAACATGGATGAGTATGTTTGGAGTTGTTTCTGCATCTTTTAATTCTTTCCATTGATCCTTAGGTTTTTTTTTTTTTTTTTTTTTTTTTTTTTTTTTTTTTTTTTTTTTTTTTTTTTTTTTTTTTTTTTTTTTTTTTTTTTTTTTTTTTTTTTTTTTTTTTTTTTTTTTTTTTTGACAGTACCATGTTGTTTCTATCACAGTAGCTCTGTAGCATAATTTTCAAGTCAGGGATTGTGGTGACCCTTGCTTTTCCTTTTTTGACTAGGATTGCTTTTGCTATTCTCTTCTGGTTCCAAATGAATTTTAGAATTGTTTCGTATAATTCTGTGAGATATGTTATTGATATTTTGATCAAGATTGCATTAAATCTTTATAAAAATTTTGGAAATATGGCCATTTTCACTATGTTGGCTCTTTCTACCCATCAGCAAATGATAGCTTTCTACTTTCTGATTTCCTCTTTGATCTCCTTTTTCAGAATACTGTAGTTTTCAATATAAAGGTCTTCTATTTCCTTGGTTAGATGGATTCCTATGTATTTTTCTTCTTCCTCCCCCTCCCCCCTCCTCCTCTTCCTCCTCCTCCTCCTTCTCTTCCTCCTTCTCCTCCTCCTCCTCCTCCTCCTCCTCTTCTTCTTCTTCTTCTTCTTCTTCTTCTTCTTCTTCTTCTTCTTCTTCTTCTTCTTCTTCTTCTTCCTCCTCTTCCTCTTCTCCTTCTTCCTCTCTTCTTCCTCCTCCTTCTTCTTTTTCTTCTTTGGGGTGGATGTGCTACTTTGACAGGTATTGTTTCCTTGATTTCTCTCTCAGTGAATTTGTTATTTGGGTACAGGAATGCTATTGATTTTTGAGTGTTTAGCTTTGTATCCAGCTATGCTACTGAATTTGGTTATTAAGTCTAGAAGCATTTTGGTGGAATTTTTGGGGTCTTCTATGTAGAGTATCATGCCACCTGCAAATCATGATAATTTAACTTCTCCATTTCCTATACTTATTCCTTTTATTTCTCTCTCATCTAATTGCTCAAGCTAAATTTTCTAGAACTATATTGAATCAGAGTGGTGATAGTGGACATCCTTGTCTTGTTCCTGATTTTAGAGTGAAATCTTTAAGTTTTTATCCATTTAGTATGATGTTTGCAGCTGGTTTGTCATAGATGGCTTTTGTCAGATTGTGGTAAAGACCACCTGTTCTGATTTTCTGTAGAGTTTTTAACATGAATGAGTTTTGGACTTTTTCAAAAACTTTTTCTGCATCTATTGAGATGATTATGTGATTTTCATCTTTAGCTCAGTTGATATGGTGTATTACATTTATTGATTTGCATATGTTGAACCATCCCTGCATTCCTGGGATGAATCCCACTTGGTCATGGTATGTACAGACTTCTTGATGATTTGTTGCATTCTGTTTGCTAGCAACTTACAGAGGGTTATTGCATCTATGTTCATGAGGGAGATCATTCTGTAGTTCTCTCTTTTGATTGGGTTGTTCTCTAGTTTTGCTATCAGAGTAACAGATGCCTCCAGGAATGAGTTAGGGAGGACTACTTCCCTTTCAATTTCATTAAAGAGTTTGAGGAGTATCAGCATTAAATCTTCTCCAAATTTCTTGTAGAGTTAAGCTGTGAATTCATCAGACCTGGGATTTTTTTTGTTGGTAAGTTTTCAATTAAATTTTCAATCTCATTAACTGATATTGCATTATTCAATATTTTTATATCTTCTGGATTCAGTTTTGGCAATTTATACATATCTAGGAATCTGTCCATTTTTTCTGTGTTTTCCATATTCTGAGAGTAAAGATTTTTGTAGTAAGTATTGATGAACTTCTAAATTTCCACAAGATTTCTGGTGATTTCACTCTTTTCATTCCTCAGTGCATGAGTTTGAGTCTTTTTTCTTTCCTTTTTTTGTTAAGAATGGCTAAAGATTTATCAGTTTTATTTATTCTTTCAAAGAACCAACTCTTTGATTCATTAATTCTTTGTATTGCTTTCTTAGTTTTTGCATTAATTTCTGCTTATATCTTTATAATTTACTCCCTTCTATGGGTTTGGGCTTGTCTTACTCTTCTTTTCCTAGAAGCTTGAGGTACAATGTTGGGGTGTTTGTGCATGCTCTCTTTTCCTGATGTGAGAATTCACTGCTGTATTTCCCTTTTAACACTGCTTTCATTATGTCCCATAAGTACCAGCAGCATGTTGTATCTAATCTCATTAGATTGTAGAGATTGTCTTATCTATTCTTTAATTTCATCTTTGACCCATCAGCTATTTATTTATTTATTTATTTAGGTACCAGGTATTGAGCTCATGACCTTGTGCTTACTAGGCAAACACACGAGCCACTGAGCTATATCCCTGGTCCCAAACCCATCGATTATTTAGGAGGGTGCTATTTAATTTCCGTGTGTTAATGAAGTTTTTGTGGTTTCTTTTGCTACTCATTTCCAGTTTCATTGCAATGTGATTAGGCAATGTACATGAGGTAATTTCAATGCTTTTGCTTTTATTTAAGCATGTTCTGTAGCTAGTATATCATCTATTTTAGAGAACGTCCCCTGTGTAGTGAGAAGAATTTGTATTCTGTTGATATTTGGTGCAACACTCTGAAAACATCACTAAGTACATTTGTTCACAGGTTTGGTTTAGTTGTGATATTTCTTTGCTGATCTTTTGTCTAGTTGATCTATCTCTTTGTGACAATGGGGTATTAAAATCTCCCATTACAATTGTGTTATTGCTTCACGTCTATTTTAATTGTCTTATACAATTGGATGCTCCCACATTTGTTGTATATATTTTTGTGATGGTTATCTCTTTCTCTTGAAGTTTTTCCCTAACAAGTATGTAGTGACCTTATCTCTTTTGACCATTATTGGTTTGAAAGTCACATTATCTATAAACAGAATAGCTATCCCTGCTTTTCTCTGGGTTCCTGTTGTAGAAAGATTGTTTTCCACCCTTTGACTTTCAGTCTATAAATTTCTTTCTGAATTAAATATGTTTCTTCTATACTGTATATTGGTGGACCTTGATTCTTGATCCATTCTGCCAGTCTGTTTCTTTTGATTGGTAAATTGAAGCTGTTTAGATTGATGGTTGTAACTGTATCTTTGTCATGATATTTTCCTGCTGCTGAACTCTGGCTTTTTTCCTTCTGTTTAATTGCTTGCCCTAGTTGGTGGTTTCTTTCTGTTGTTGGTCTTGGAATTGTGGTCATTTTTATCTTTTTCTAGCATATCATATTTATTTATTTATTTATTTATTTATTTTCAGTACTGGGGATCAAACTCACAACCTCATGCCTACCAAGCAGGAGCTTAAACCACTGAACCAAA
>RJWM01008012.1:0-56997 GCA_004363535.1 Dasyprocta punctata | reverse complement strand
GAAGTGGTTTACTTTAGGACTTGAAATAATTCACTTCAAGCTCTCCTTGACTTAAGGGCTTGTGTTGAGAAATCTGCCTTGATTCTGATATGTTTTCTATTATAGGTGATCTATTTCTTTTCTCTAAAAGCTTTTAATAACCTGTTCTTGTGCTCAATTTATTAAATCTTATTATAAGTCTTGGTGTAGTTTTACTTTGGTCATAGCTGCTTGGAGTTCTATATGCTTCATTAATTTGTATGTGAAGTCCTTCATGGTTGGGAAGTTTTTAGCCATTATTTCTGTGAAGAGTTTTTTTTATGGCATTTGTAATGTCCCCCAACTTGCTCATTAACTCCAATCAATCTTATGTTGTTTTTCTTTGCTTCATCTTGTAACTGTTGGATTGATTTCTCATGGTGTCTTGCTATTTTTATTATATATTTATTTTCATGATCACTAGCTGCAACTCTGTTTTCAAAATCTGATGTTCTATCCTCTCCTTCAATCTGTTCCATGTACTTTCAAAGGAGGATTTAATCTTTTGGATTTCTTTTTGAATGTATTTCATGGGTTTCATTTCTTTCATATGTTGGGCATTTTTCATTTCTATCATTTTTCTAAGCTCATCAGTCCTTTTATCTGTGTCTTCTCTAGTATCTTTGATTTTAAGAATCATTTCTTTTGTACGTGAGATTTTATTTTCTCTATGTCCATTTTCACTTGCTTTTTCACTTCTGTTGTTATCATTTCAGAAAGTTTCAGTGTTTGACTTCTAATTTCATCTGTCTCATTGTGTTCTGGGCTTGTCCTGGGTGGGTTGGGGTGTGGGGTTGCATTTTGGTTCTGTGTCTTGTCATTTTCTATTTATTTTATTTTGTTTTCTATATTGATTCTTGCCAATTTCTTATGGTAGATAGCTTATCAGTAGTATAGAGGCTTACCTAAGAGATGTCTGTTTTTCAGAGAAGTCCTCTAGATGTAAGTGACTATAGCTATCCCAATAACCTATTTTCCCAATTTGATGTTTGCAGTTCTGTTATAGTGTCCATGTCAGATCCCAGAAATGTTCTGTGTCAAGTTTGCTATGGGAATTGTGCTGGGTATGGAGCTGATATGGGCCTCTGGAAATGGGGGCTGGGACTGTCTTCTGTTGCTGGAGCCCTACTGCTGGCTCTTTGCTGCTGATTACTTTGCCCTCCAAAGACTTGTGTGTGCCCATGCACTGGCTGTCCTGGATTTTAGGGTTCTGGCTGGTCCACCCGGCAAAGGAATTTGTGTTATTGTTTATCTATAATGTCCTCCAAAACTCTCATCGTGTCCATAGGTGGTAATTTTGGATCATGGGTGCACTGTACATAGCACTGGATTAATGCCTTGCTGACTTTAATGTACCCTTAGGAGGCATAGTATGGGTGGAAGAGGAGAGTTACTGGGGCTGTGACTTGTGAGGGTGTATTTTCATCCTTGACTCTTCTTGAGTGCCCCTACCTCTCTTTTTGACACACCTGGCTACCATGAGGTGAGTAGCATTTCTCCATCACATCCTTCTGCTGTGACATTTCTGCCATGGAGCTGAGTTACCATGGACTGAAATGTTCAAATGGCCTGAAATTCTTTTTTGAACTATAGACTTGGGTTTTTAATAACTTACTCCAATACCTTCAAGTGACTGTTAATTATGAATCCCTTACTTTACATATTAGAAATAAAACAATTTGTCTCTTCTGTGTTCCAGTAAAATCCTCTTTCTCCAGAAGGGAGACCTCCATCTCAGTTAATGCTGGCTCCATTCTTCTGGGAGGGATGAGGCCTAAGTGATCCTTGAGTGTTCTCTTCCTTTTATTCCCCATACCCCGTATTTGATTAAATTATATAAAATCCATATTTTAAGTAGATTCAGAATCCATTCTCACCACCTTCATTGCTATTCCCTTAGAACAAAATACTATCATTGTTTTTGCCTTGGCTTATTGAAGTGTCCTTAGAAAATTGATCTCTCTGTTTTTTTTGTCTTGCTCCCTTTAACTGTTTCCACTCTTGTCAACTCAGCAGAAAAAGACATTCTTTTGAAACATAGTCAAATCATGACACTTATATGGGTAGAATTTTCCATTTCACTTTCAGCTCACTTGCAAAATAACCAAAGACTCTGCAATGATCTACAAGGTCATAAATGATCTGACTTCTCATTGCCTTTTTGACCTTAACTTTTACTTTACTCTTCAATTCTTTGGTTTCAGTCCATTGATGTCCTTAAAAATCTACCTGGATTTTCTCTCTGCCTAGAATGAGCTTGCTTAATATAGTCACATTGGGTCATAAAACTACTTTCAAATCTTTGATCGAATAATGCCCTCTTATTGTAACTTTCCCTAAACCTCATATTGAGTTACCCCTTCATTTAAAGTTGCAACACCTTAATTTCCCTAGCATACTTCAGCTCCTTTTTCTGCTTTATTTCATTCTATATAGCATTTGCCATCATTAGAGACTCTAGATGTCATCTGTCTTCCTATGCATCTATTTTCTGCACTAGACTATAGAGAATGTAAAACTAGTAAGGGTAGGGAATTTTTATTTTTTTAAAGATGAATGTATCTTTTGTACTTAGACTAATGCTTGGCATATAATATATATACAATGTATATTTACTGAAAGAAAAAAATAATATGAAACTGAAGTTCCCTTTTTCTTGAATTTTTTCTTCAGTGAGTTGGAAAGAAATATAACATGTTTCAAAAGCAACACTTGGCTAGGACTTGACATGATACCAGGATTTATCAGAAATTTGAACATAAATAAACTCCATAAATATGCCAAATTTCAGTCATCATATGTAATATTGTAGATCTTAAATGAGATAATGCATGTGAAAATGTTTATCAAATATTGCACATTTTCCTAATGCTAGTAGTGTTTTTCTCCTTTGGAGATGAATTAATTTAATCTTATAAATGTATTAATTTTATCAGCATTCATTAACCTCCTCCATATTTGTTCTTCAAGTCATATCCTATTAAATTTGCTTGATCACCTTTCTTGATTAATATAAATATTTATGATTGGTTAACATTAAGTATTTACTGGACATTTACTAATGACACACATGGCAGAAGAAATATAGTATAACAGATATAGACCTAGGCAATGCAGGTTTTAAAATTTATTTACATAGAGTTAGTTACTTTCTGGAACTTTCTCTGTTCCACTAAAATCTTGGTGCTCTAAATGTGAACTTGTTTAATGCTTTTTGTTTATGTGGAATTTGAAGCACTAAGATCTTGATATTTTTATGGAGTATCATTGTGCTAATCAGACTAATTTCTACACAGAATATTGAATAATTCCGACAACCTGTAAAATGGTGGCTAAAGGAACATTTTCCACATCTCGTCTATGTGCCTGCTTATCTTAAATTATTATTAGCTGATAAAGACTTTTTGCTTCCTACTCATATTACCATTGTGTTCTTGATCTTGCTTGTTTCTCAGGTTTATCTCCAATAATATTTTCCTACGATGGGGCTGACATTCACTGACAATATGTATCTGTCAAAATTAGTTAGAATAAATCCATATTCAGTTCTCTTATTTTTAACATGTTTGCTCAAATCCATACTTGGGTAAATCTTCACTTGAGTAGTTTTTAATACATTTGATATAAATGCATAGGTAGTTAAATATAGTTACTCACAGTCACAAATATTATTTGAGAACCCACTCTGTAGCAAGAGGTTGGTAATGGAGGCAAAACTTTCGTTCTTAAAATCTAGATGAGGGATGTAATACTGGACAGATTATGAACTTCAGTTGATAATAAATTCTAGGAAGAAAATAGGGGAAGGTGATAGAGTGATGGGTGGTTCCAATTGCTTAGGTGTGTGCCAGCCAATTGAGAGCAGAAATTTTAGTGTGTTTATGACTAGCACGGCACTTGGTGTCATTATGTTAAGTGAAATAAGCCAGATGCAAAAGGACAGGTATCACATGATGTCACTTATACAGAATCTAATAAAAAAAAGAAGAAACTGGTCTCATGGAAGCTAAGATGGGAATGGTGGTTGCCAGAAGCTGGGGAGGCTATGATGCCCTGGAGGTTGGGGATATTGTTTAATAAATATTAAATGTTACAGTTAGGTAGAGGAACAGGGTTTCTAAGTGCCACTGCACAGTAGGGTGACCACAGATAGAAATATTGAACAGTGTATTTCCAAAAGCCTAGAAAAAATGATTTTGAACATTTTTCCTAAAAAGAAATAGTGAAAGTTTGAGGAGATGTATATATTTAACATCACTGAAACCTTATACAATGTACACTTGTGTTGCAAGAGTATATAATACCCAACCGATTGCCACAGCTTTTCTCTTTTTGTGTATGACCTAAAATACGTTTTAAAAGACAAAGGATAGTGAGCATAGACAGAAAAGGAGAAGGCGGTATAGGATGAATGAAGAACAGTAGGCAGAGGTCAGAAATATTGATCCCTATGGATAAAAAAAAGGAATATGAATTTATTCTTCCAGAAAGCCATCCTAAAGTCAGAAAATAATATGAACTCAATCATGCTTAGAAAATCAATTCTGGCATCAGTGTGAAGCATGGTAACTGGAGCCCAGGGAAAGAGCATGTGTGCTCCATGTGTTCACTGAGGTGACTGTCGCAGCTACACATCACTGATCCCCTTTACGTACTCCACTTCTATGAGAAAATAGAACAGTTTTCACAGATCTCTGGCATATCTGCTATATTAGCTACATTGTACCTGCTTTCCTTTT
The DNA here is from genome assembly GCA_004363535.1 of Dasyprocta punctata. Lineage (NCBI taxonomy): Eukaryota > Metazoa > Chordata > Mammalia > Rodentia > Dasyproctidae > Dasyprocta > Dasyprocta punctata. The sequence continues at coordinate 52,240 of RJWM01008012.1, read as the reverse complement.
ATACAAAAGAAAAATTTATGTCTGTCCCAGGAAGAGTTAGACACATTTGGATTTTGACATTTATTTGTTAGATTTATACTAAATGACAATACTTTTTAAAATAGCTGCAATTATGTCATATGACAAATGAATTTTCAGGAGGCATTGTGATATGGCAAAGTCGTTGAACTATTTAATGGCATGCATATTTGAGTTGTTGCATTGTTCCTAATAATAGAATACAGTAGTACCACAGGACAACAATTTCCTGCAGCCTTATGGGAACTGAACTGGTGAGATATGTGATGATGTCATGAAATCCAGGATCACAATTTAAATGACTCTCACTCAGTTTTGCTTCATCTCACTTAGACTTGCCTACAGAGCTATATAGGAAATGGAGTGTGACGTCCCTACTCTGAATTTGATTTCATTCAATTTAATTAAAACAGAAGAATAAGGAGATACTTTGTCTATCTGAAAGTGGTTCTCTATTTTCTCTTGTTTTCAAGAAATCTGTTTTCCTTTAAGGATATTACTGATATAGCGCTTTAGTTTAATGAAAATAATCTAGTAACTTTGTGGTTTCTTCCTTGCTTTCCAAGAAGTCATGATAACAAAAAAAGCTGCCATAGTTACTTACAGTTCAGTAGGCATGTATTTATTGATATAAAATGGCAAAGAATAGCATCCAAAATTTGTATGTAGTCACAAGCAATATTGATAGAAATTATTTTTATGCATTATGATTTAAAATTTGCTGTAGAAAGATAACAAATGATGTGACTGACTGTACATACATCAAAAAATATCAAATAGCCTCTTCTACTCATCATAATGGAAAACAGAGCATTTGAACATGGGCACCACAGGAACCAGACTTTGTAGTTAGGTACCATTTATTTTCTAGACCCATAGGCACGGTGTAGAAAATTTTTTCTGTAAACTTTAGGGTATGAGTTATTAAAGGATGTTATCTTTTTTTCCTTGACATCTATAACTGGATTCAGTTACAAAAGGAAAAGTGGAATATCTATTTTTTATCTCTAAGTTTCATTGCACAGAAGACTAAGGTTTGGGGCAATAGCTGTGCTATTGTCTTGAGAAGACACTAGACTCTGGTCTGATCTATTTGCTCTCCTAGGCTGGTCATATTGTGCTTTCATGGATGACATGTATGCAGATGGGCCAGGACACCTGTGGCTCTCTATCTTACTCTCTTGTTGAAGGTCAGAAGGACTCACCCACAGTTTTCAAAGCTGGTCCAAATGACACCAGTTCAAGCCTGTTAAGAGTCAGTGCAGTGGTCTTTTTGGACAAAATGGTTCACAACAGAATTATAGTGTGGAGCAGCTTTTGACACATTGACTAAATCTATGAGGCACCTGAATATTTCTTACGAACTACAAATACAATAGAACAAGGTGAGGCGTCCAAAAAGGGGTATCTCAAATTGTGAAATTTACCACAAGAATGGAGAGGCTGTGGAAAATCACTATAGTAAATGCCACATATGATTCTGTATATTTGTAAATTGTCCAGGTTGGGCTCAAACATATGAAAATCCTGCCTCTGCCTTTCAGAGTGCTGGAATTACAGATTAAATACATGCACCATCAATGTCAGTTTGAGAGTTTTGCTGTTGTTTTTACTTGTACAATTACAAATATTTCTAAGTGGAAGAAATTAAGAATTGCTGTAAATATATGAGGTAATGGATATGTCTATTAGCTTGATTGTAGCAATCACTTCATAATATATATGCATTTAAAAATATGATGTAGTATGCCTTAAATACATAAATTTTATTTGCTAATTATACTCAAATTTAAGAAGTGAAAAATATTGAAAACATTAAAAAAGAAACCAGGTCAATACATCACATATCATATAATTCTTTTGTACATAAAATATACAGAACAAATAAAAATACCAAAAAGTAATGATTACTAGGAGTTGGGATAGAGAGGAAATGGTAAATGATAATTTAAGGGGTCCTCAGTTTTCTTCTGGGGTAGTGAAAAAGTTTTGAGACCAGAAATTGTGATTGTAGAGCATTGTACATGCATTAAATACCTCTGAATTGTAGATTTTAAAATAATTGTTTATATTCTATGTGAATTGCACATTAATAAAAAAGAAATAAAAGAAAATTGAAGTTGAGAGGGTTTAAATAGTTTGTCTGACGTTACCAGACTAATAAGATGCAGAACAAGTATTTCAACTCAGGACATTTGCTTCCATGTTCTATGGGCTTAAATATGATATGTTATTTAAGTGTGAGTTTATTTTTTTAATTTTTAAAATTTTTATTTTAAAGAGAATAAAACCAAGTAAAATGAAACAGGATAGAGCCAATCAAAACAAACCAGTGTGACACAGGACTCCAAAACAATAGGAAATCAACAATGGTACCATAATACCTTTTGTTGTCTTCAAAATAGCTGCAGATACCTTCAGACACAGTAAAAATAAAACAAAGCAGAATAGAATAGAACCAATAAATATAAAACAATGAATGCAATAAAAGTCTTCAAAACAAGATAATCATAAATCCAAAATTCCTACCATGATATATCTTGTTATCTTTGAAATAGCTGCCCCTGCCATCAGGTATAATAAAATCAAACAAAACAAAACAGAATAAAACCCAACCCAACAAAACAATGAAAATGATATAGCAGTTCAAAACAAGATAATAGGGAATTAATAATGCTACCACCTTCAGAAGGAGATCCCCCATAGATGCTACATTGCATATCGTTATCCTCTGATCTGACTACCAGCTTTAGACCTGCAAAGTCAGTGAAACACTAATCACTACAAGCATTAAATTGCATTTTGCCTCACTAGCTATCATCACAGTCACTGTTTCTCCAGATCAGCTGGTTGCTTATGGCAGGGATGGGGGTTGAGTGTGGAGTTGGCTCTCCTTATTTCCCAGCCTATGCACTGGAAGGGGCTGGCATCTGGCTCTCCCCCAGCAGCCTGAGCATGGTGTTGATGTGCAGGGAGGGCTTGCTTCTTGTTGACTTCTTGTTCTCTTCCCCCACAGTCCATGAATGGCACTGACTTAGGGAAAAGAGTGGGGGAGAGTCTGCACATGGCACCGACTCTGTCAATTTATGTTTTGATTGAGCTTGGTTTTATTATAACTTCTAACTAAATATGTTCTCAAATTTCCAATTTGTAAGAAACAATATATTTGACAAGCATACCTCTGCATTTAAAATCTGAGTTCTTGCTTCAAAAATGATTCTTGTTCATTGTCTTCTTCCCTGAAGATCTGGCTCTAATGACCCGGTGCAGAGGTAGTACTGTGTGACATTGTTTCCTGTCCATGTAGTAGATCTGGTGAACTTCAGGTTTTGAGGCTTTGAAGGAGGAAGAGGAAAATAGGAAGATAGATGAGCTGCTCCTTTATTTATTTATTTATTTATTTATTTATTTTTTGAGTAGGGGGAGCCTGGTGTGTTGAGTCCAGTGAAACTAGAGAATCTGCTGCATTTGAGAAGAGTTTTGCATATACTCTGTAGATCTGGTTGACTCTACAGAAGTGGAATTGTTCAGGTTAACTAACTATTACTTCTAATCAAGAAAAATGGGCATATTAAAAATAGAGAGTTTCCTTTCAAGTATTGATCATGGTGTAAAACACCATGATGTTTGGCAGGGGACAAGAAGAAGTTTAGGAGCATAGTTGGATGAAAAGTTGACGAATTCTTCCAGTTTATTTTGAGCTAAAATGAATGTTTAAAAATATTATTTAACAAAAGTGCTCTTTGGTCTTTTTAAATAAATGTGTGCCATATTCAAAGCATCTAAGTTTTGCTTTTGAGGGATTAAGAGAATGCATAAGTACCTGTAGTATGAAAATAAAATGGGGAAAAGGCAATAAAAAATATTTTACTAGTGTAATTCCAAAAAGATTTACTCTAAACATTTATCATAATTATCTTCTGTGAGGTGACAGTATTATTTATTTTTACCATCTTATATTTCAGCCACAATAGCTTTTAAGATTTCTATAAATACATCATTTCAGTAGACAGAAATACTGAAAATTAACTACAAAGAAATCACCTAGATTTTCCATTTCACTAAGTTTTGCACATTTAGAATGAATTCATCCAAGACATGTTTATTGGGCTTCTATGGTATGCAAGGTATGCAAATGTTCAATAATGAAAAAAGTAGGTATGGTTTTAGTATTCAGCCAACTTTCCATCTGGAGAGGAAACAGGACACAGAACTTTTCTTCAAGTCTTTGTCCTGAGCATTATTCCTCTTTTTTGTTGCTTAATTTTTCTCCTCCTGCTCTTCTACTGTTTCTCCTCCTCCTCCTCCTTTCTGCTTCTCTTCTTCACTTTTCTCCTCCTTTGTTTTTCTTTTTGAGGATCCCCTTCCCCCAACAACTTGCACACAGAGAATCATGGAAGGATGGGATGTAGTAAGTGTGAGAGTGAGGGAAAAGCCAGACAGTACATACTCTGTCCCTTCTACAGTTGTAAAACCTATAGGGAATGATTATCGATTTAAGCAGATCTAATTTATATTTTTCACAGAGAATGTGATTGGAGGTTGTTACAGTCTAGATCTGAGTTGTCATCCCAAAGTCTTATGGTTGGAACAGTGACTGGGTCATAGGGGTTCTATACTCCTCAGTGGATAAGTCCACTGATGAGATCATAACTGACTTGCTGCTAGGAAGTGGGCTTTGGTTGGAAGTGGCTTACTGGTGGGGTGACTTAGAAAGATATATCTTCCTCCCCAGTTTCTTTCTTCTCTGTCTCCTTTGGGCCACGATGAAGTGAGCAGCTTTTTCACTATGACATTACTGCCCTGGCTATGGACTGCAAATGTGAGCCAAAATATTCCCCTCCTCTTTTAAATTGTGGACATAGGGCATTTATCTCAGTGAGGAAAACATGACCAAGACAGAGGCATTTGGAGGCAGAGTGACAGAAAATAGGCCACTCAGATGGAGTGCATGGAGAATGAATGGTAACACTGAAGGAGAAGAGAACATTAAATTTGTGAAAGGTTTTCATGGTTTGAGTAAGATAGAGTAGTTTCCTGCAATGTTTCCTCTGGTCTTCACTATAACACCTTCATGACCTGGCAAACTGGTCCTGGAAAAAAGACCAGGGATAAAAATCCAGTCTTCCTCTGAGCCTCATCTCTTGTAAGTGGATATTGTAAGTTCTTTCTTAGCTTGATATGTGTAGGTTATTTCTTAAAACTTGTCATTGACAGAATGACAAGAAGGTTACTGTTATTAAATGAAAGCATTGTCTGAATTATTTACCTCTTCATTAATAGTGTTAAATCTAATAATCAGCAATTTGGAAGCTCATAGATACATGCTATTTTTCCCCGTAATAATATTTCAAAAAATTAAAGATTGTAAAATTTTGTTATTAGACTACAAAAATATTTACCATTTCTCTTTGCTTATTATAACCCTAAAGATGATAGCACTTAAAGAGATATTTTAAAAAATTGTCATTTATGCTTAAAAACATCAGAGTTTATTAATGCTTGTAATGGTCTTAAAATGGTAGGCTCAATTGAGGAAAATATACTAATTAGGTGAGTTAATATCACATGCATCCAGCCATCAGAAATTTAATCATAACTCTTTTTTAGAAGCCATATATTTGATAAGAAATTCTTTTCATGTGGATTTCACTCAAGGCTTAATTATATTTTCTGCATTGATTGCATTTAGCCCTGCAGAACATCAAAATGATACAAAAATCAGAGGTCAGCAACTTATTTTGATTTAGTTCCACAAAAACACTGCCAAATTCTTTCAAGCAAGGAAGAACCCAGGAATACACAAACTTTTATATTATTAAAAATGATTAAAACAAATCTTTGTCTGGAAGTCTCATCTTCTTTTCACCTTATTATCTTCCCTTTTGATTTTTTCACTTATTTCTTTTTTTTCCCCACAAACTTCGAACTCTTTTGTACTTGAAACTCTGTACTACCCTCTTCAAGCCAGCAGAGCAACAAAGACAAACCTTAGTGACCACTTGATTTTCTACCTGAAATGAGCTTAGCCTTGGAAAGGCTGAAAAGAAATGTGCTGTAGTCACTATATTTGAGAATTCCGAAACAATGAAACAGGCACATGTGAGCCCATGGATAAAGAGCAGAGAGAAGGCACTTCATGTGCAGAAGCATGCCCCAGAAGATAGCTGCCAAGGAAAAGGTAATAGTAAAAGAAAAAAATGGAAAAAAAGACTCTTCAAAGCAAATGAAAAGAAACAGACTGTTCTTCAAAACAAGAAAGGAAGTCAGAGAAAGACCATCAGGGAAGGAAAAAAGCATGTAGAGTTTCTACAAAAAGTTTACAGATCCAATTCTTAAAGACAAGAATCTAGCAAAGTAGGATGTGGGGTGAGGAGATTATACTATTACAGGAGTAAATAACTGCAAGTGCAAGAGTCTAAATGTAGAAAGATTATTGATTTGCAAATAAGATGGATGCTGAGGCTGAATAGAGAAAGTGAGTGGTATGGGAAGGAGTGGGAAAGGAGCTGTGCCAGGTCACATATGGCGGAGCTTCTCCGGCTATTGTTAGTGAAGGATTCTTCTTTTTCTTTTTCTGCCTTCTCCTTCTCTTCATCTTCCTTCACCTCTTCCTCGTTTCTGATGAATAGTAGACTAATACACAGTGCTTTACTTTCCACAGCTCATGCACATATTGGAACACACACATAGAAACACCCACACGCACACACAGAGTTTATCCTTTGAGCCTGGGAACACTAGGGCTGGTCGATCCCTTTGCATGAAAACAATTCCAGTGATCACACAGAGAACACAGCATTATCACATTAATATAAATGTTTCTTAAGGCTTTCTTTTAATTTTGCACTCTTCATATCACAGAACCGCACCAATTCATTGATCACACTTTAACTTTCACTAATATAAGACCTTTCTGATCTATTCTAGGTTCAATGGGAAATTGCAGAAGTGTTTTTCAAGAGCTAAGTAGAATTAGAGGATTTGTATTTACATCACTAAAACCAGCAAGCAAAAACATGTTGGGGCCAGCCAAGGATAGAAGTAGTAAGTGTAAAATTCTATTAAAAATGATATATAATCCACAGGTAGTGACTATGGAAATTTAAACATGATTTAAAAGATGATTTGCTCATAGATTGAAAGTGAAAACTGAGGGCAAAGCAAGAATTTAGGATTATTCACAATTCTGTCTAGAACACCTAGGTGTATACTGCATATTGAATGGGGAAGACAGGGTCAACGGTACAGGATAGGCAGGAAAACAATATTTGTAAGAGTTTAGCTTTCACTATGGTAAATATAAACTTAATACAAGTGAGTCAAGCAGATTAAAAATCTCACTTGTTTAAAAGATTTTCCCTGTGTAGTTGGGTTTAAATAAGATGTTTACATCCCATAATTCTAAGAGATTTTTTTAGATTCTTGTAAGAGTGGTTTTGATGAATGAACAGAATGGTGTGGTGGTCATCCTACTACACAACAGCCTCCATGCAGTTTGCAGTTCCTGGTGGACAGACAAATTTATCACTTGTAAGTAGAAATGATATAGGAAAAATGATCCCAGACCTCCAAATGATATGAGGGAATGAATCTCTCAGCCTACTATATGTCCGGTGCGAGTTTGTGTTCTCTAAAATCGAAGAATGAATTTTAGGAACAACGGAGGGTAAGAGCAGGATATATTTACTGAGAAAAAGAAAGCTTCTGTCTGAGGGACAGAAGGGGGCCCAAGTGGGTTGCCAAAGACTCTGTCATTTTTAGGGACTTTTATAGAGTAAAACCATGAGGTTAGACGGAGCCAAGGCGGGGAAAAATGGGAACCTGCAAGGTGGGCATAAGGTGAGACATAACTACAGTTAACCAATAAGACTAATTGCTCAGGTAAAATTGATTAAATCAAGGACAAATGAGGAAAGAAGTCATGTAGTAAGCGGGGATGCTTAACAGCAGTGACTCTTCCTGTAGAGGATTGGGATGCTGACTCCTGACTTCCTCAGGGTGATAGAGAACTGTTTGGACTGTTGACCCTTAGGATGCAGTTATATTTGTTCTGCTTTTTGTCTTGATTATCTGGCCCACAGCAGGAGGTGCCTGTCTCTTCAGAGGTTACAAGGTATCTGAACTTCTGCATTGGTTCCTTTGAGAGCCAGCCCTGTCTGACTGCCTATAATATTTTTGTCTAACTCAGTTTTCCTGTAACAGAAAGAGTTCTCACTGAGTGTACAGTATCTTAAAAATGAAGCTCATTGCAGTTTTGGAGTGGACATAAACGGATTGTGTTTTGGAGTTGCATTGCAAATATAGATCTACAATTAGATCTAAAAGGTAGGAATGGAAAAATGTCTCGCAGAAACACCTTATCTTATGGGAAAGCATACCAGAAAGGAGAAACAGACAAGTCAGCAACTTCCTTAAATTTCCAGAGGAAAAAATCTTTGGATTTGTACTAATTAGCTTCAAAGATCCTAGAAAATTTGACCTCAGTACCTGCCCTATTGAACTTTGCTGAACACAAAACATCTATTTCGTTCTTTAGTTGACTGTTAAGGATGGACACAGTATCAAAGAATTTCCACTTTACTAAGCAATTTCCTTATATACACATCAGCATTAACTCGATTCCTTAAAAACTCAGTTTTATTTTTGCTAATCTCATGTAAAATATTATTTTTGATACTTCTATAAGACACATAGTGTCGTGTTACTATGTGTCTTGGGGTTCTTAGTTTTTTTTGGGTGGGGGAGGGTACTGGGAATTGAGCTCAGGACCTCATGTTTGCCAGGCAAGTGCTGTGTTATTGAGCCAAATCCCCAACCCAGGAGACTCTTAGTTTTGACAGAGCTTCTCCTTAAGAGTTTATCTATTTGCATTATGGTAAATGAGACTTGCCTCTAAAATTACTCTTAGTTTCAGACACAGGGTAAAGCATGGTTCCTCTAACTGTGCACTTCAATGGAAATGGGCACACAGTACAAATAGTGTACATAATACTAAAGATTGTTGAAATAATTTCAAACTGTAGTCATTGATATTTTTAATGTTGAGGTCTTCAAGGGAAGAGATCTGCCTCCTTCTCTCTAGTTTCTATTTCCTGCAGAGGTTGTTAGTAATTAAAGCAAAAGTCAACAGTTTTATTGGGAAAATACCATTGAACAGTATAATTTACTGTTGGCCTGCCAATTTTCTCACAATGATCAGCAATAGGAGCAATATCCTTAAGGAATACATTTAGTCATGGTTGAAAAACTTAAATATGACAAATTCTTCACTTTGAAGGCTCCAGGTTGACAGAGGCCAACTATTTCAACTTCTGAGATGGTGACAAGAGCCATTCTTAATTGTTACTAAATATATCAGACAGATTCCTTATTCTCCATTCAGTCAGATGTCAGGGGCATTGTCAGAGATACTACTATAAGCAATATATTGGATTCTTTACTCTAATGTATCTTGTGGAACACAATTATAATGACAAGATTTTTATCAGGGTATTAACTAGTACCTTCATGAGACTGCTTGGTTCTAGTGTTCATAGCTTAATATTCATAGTAATCTATTGAAGATAGTAGGTTTACCCTTATTCATGGAACAATTTCCTACAAAATATATAATGTGCATTTTTTTTATATTTCTGAATTTTTATAACTAAGCACAAATATTTCTCTTTAGAAGACATTAGAATCTGCTGAGCTGGTATCTAACCGTCCTGGGTCTGCACAGCTATTTTCCCTAATGCACCAGCTGCACCAAGTGGTAATAACTCAGTCAGTCGTGTGCTTTCTAAACCAATCCTCAAATCTACTCCATCAGTTTTTGTGTGTGACTGGTGTTAGTTACTGTTGCTAAAATCGCGTATTTTTTTTCTGCGTCTAGCTCCCTAAGCACTTGGTACTGTTTGTTAAGTCTGCAGAGAGATTTAAAGTATTGGTTATCAATACTCCACAGTTGTTATTGCTAAGGAATGAGATTTTTTTTATTGTCAGGCTAGTTCTCCAGATCTCAACTGGCAAAATTTGAAGTAGTTGCTATGGATTTCAGTGCTCTAGGGATTTTTTTTCCTCTCTAATCAACATAACACTGTGTAACTGATACATCTAGAACTCTGCCTAGTATTTATAATGTGAAATTAGACTTTTTTCTTTTAATATAGAGTCAGGAACTCTTTTAGATTTTATGATTAACCTAGTGAGGAAATATCAGAAGGATCATGATAAACTCTTACCTTAGAAACTTTACCCCTGCACACATTTTAACTTTTTCAGTGTTAGCACTCAAGTATATACATTGAGTCTTCTTTATGCTCTAGAGATTTAAAAGATAAAATGACAGACACCTGGGATTTATTAGAGGAAATTGACACATAAACCAAAAATTAGAAATTTGTGTGCTAACTGTATAATAAAGGAGACATAGGACATTTTGATATTGTTTATTTTTAGCATATAGAAGTATGTATTTTAACTGGGTAGAGTGGAAGTTTCAAGGAGATTTCCAAAATAGAAACAAATATTTCTAGATCATGAAGAATTTGTTTCTAGGTGGAAGAGATGAGAAAATTTCTTAAATCAAAGGGAAATTAATTTGAAAAGTATGTACTTTTCCCCTTCATGTTAATACAGCTTTTGCCTTGGTGTGATTTTAAACTTTAAGGCAGTCTATTTCATTTATATCCCTCCTGTCAGGACACAGGTTCAGTGATAAGGGCAAAGGGTACTGTTTTGTGCTAAAACAAATGAAAAGAGGAATAATGAGATAGAATTTCATTAATGGATCATAACCTACCATTAGGAAAACTTTTACATGAGAAGAAATTCAGTATTTCTGAAATAAGGATAAATTTTGAGGAGGAAAGTGGATCAGAACTTCTATAAATACATTAATCTTAGAATATCAGAATAATCCTGCTATTGCAGAAGAAAAATTATATTCCTTAGCAATAACAACTGTGGAGTATTGATAATCAATACTTCAAATCTCTCTACAGACTTAACAAACAGTACCCACTGCTTAGGGAGCTAGATGCAGAAAAAAATTTTTCCAGATTTTTTTATATCTATAACAAATAAATAATAAATGTTCATTCCCTGGGAAAAGTACCTACATCATAATCTGGATAATATGGTGACAATATGTTCAGGACTTCACTTTCTACCACTATGAGGAAAGAGAAATGATGTAGACAACTTTTTCTGAGTGAGGTACCTGAAGTCGTTGGTATGTACTGAGCAATAGGATTATAAAAAATAATTTTACTTGTATCACATTTTTACAACAATAATGGAACTATCACTATGCTATTGTTATAATTGCAGTTGCTTTTGGAAACCAAATCTTAAAATGAAATATGAATAAATGTCTCCAAAAGAGCCCAAGACTATGGTCATGTGCTTTAGTGACTATTCTTAAGATTTATGCTTATAAAGTGATTTACAATTGAGATATCAAGGAAGTAGTTTCTCATAGGGTCAGACTCTTGATAAGGCTAATTGCTCAACAATATTTGTCCTTTTCCCGTTCACAAGTTTTTATCTTCATTTTTGTCCACAAGCCCTTTCTTATTTTGGCCAAATTGTTAAAACTGATTTTCTTTAACATTCTCCTATGACACAGATCAACAGGGGAATCAGTTCTATTAAAGAAGATCTTTAGGATGAAATCAACTGTAGAATGTTTTACAAATGTGGTTCAATAAACTCCATATAATTTCAAAAGAAAATGATGCATACAAGAGCATCTTGGGAATTAGCATAAAAACACTGTTTCACTTTGACTCACGCAAGAAGGACCTTTGGGAGAATAACACTACTTTCAAATAGCCTGATGGAAAAAAAAATCTCTTACTGGGGTTCTAAAGAACAAAATTTGCATATTAATAGAAGATTAAAGTGCCCATCAAGTATTCTGAAGCAGTTACTTTCTCTTGTCTGTTTTGTTCTTCACATAAACATCTTTCATAATAAAAAGAAACTTGTGCCTTTGCTATTTCAATGAGTCTCCAAGGTTTCCTGTTACAATAGGACAGATTTTTGAAATGTCTAAAACACTTGAATAAAGCTCTTCGGATTTTTATTTATTAGCACAATGAAAGGGTTACTTTTAGGAAAAAATAGAACACTTTAGAAGAAAGGACATATCAGAAAAATGTTCTTTAAGGAAGATTCCCTCCGCCAAAGAAGAAAAGATAATTGACACAACTAAAAAACAAATAAATAAATAAAATGTTAAAACCTCTTGTGGTAAATAATATATATTTCAAAAGTGAATTTTAGAAATAATAATGTGAAAATAACAAGAAATTAAAGATAAAGAGCAGACTTTTATAGGTGGAAAATAGCCTTGCTGTGTTTTAATAAAGCTCTATTGTGCTAAAAAAAAAAAAAAAAAAACAATCATTGCTGCTTATTTCCCACATTAGTTTCTGACAATGTTGTAGTGAAACATTTGTGAAGAAAGGTGAGTATTCCTCATGAAAATTCGTAAAATTTAAAATCCAGAAATATACTTAAAATGGAAAATACAGAATAAAATTAATGCACAAATTTGTGACATCAGAAACCTTTGTGTGCAACGAGGATCCAACAAGAAAGATACAGAAATCATTTACTAACCAAGGATATAGGGAGTCCTAAGAATACTCTGTGTATTTCTTTAATGTTCCTTCATTTCCTGTGCCCCACTTCTGCTTCTTTTTGGCTTTCTAGACCCCCTTAAATTAAAAGACGTGAGAGCCTTTCTAAGCTTTTCTACTGCTTTATCTGGAGTTTGACAAGGAGAGTCATATGCAGTCACATGAAACATGGATTTTTTTCTCATTGATTTTAATGTAAACAACTGCTATTTTTTCAGATGAATTCTCTAAGCTGGACAATTTAATTTTTAAAGAATAATATCCATCTGACTCTTCAACTAAGAATGTGTGGGATACATTTGAATCATATGTGGGTTAGCTTTTCACAGTTTCTCAGGGTCCCCAAAGCAAACGACTTCTATTATGATCAGGCCAGCATTCCCTTTCTATGACTGTATTATATACACGCTCAGCTTGAAAATGGTACTTTTTACAATGAACTTCTGTGTGTTTGTTCCTGCTTTCAACTCCTGTGCCTCCCTAAACCCAATGACAAAGAGGCTCAGAAAAGTGGGGACCACAACCACGAGAGCTTTGGAAACTCACATCACGTGGACGTGCTCTTTTATTTTGAAGATGCTAGCAAAACTCCCCGCAAGGACCACCAGGCATTCCTGCGCCCTGTCTCAGCAACTTACTGCCAGGGGTCAGGCCTCTAAATTTCTTTGCTGTTCTTTTGCTCTTGAGGATCTAGTTTAATGCTTGCCTATCTTACCCTAATATCTTAGTGTTTACTCCAGTTTTGTGGTACATTTCTCTGATTTAAATCATTTTCCACATAAGAAGCTTCCAACGATGCTACCTGGAAAAAGAAAAGAAAAATGAACTTACTCAGAAAGAGAAATTTCCTCCGCAAGCGTTTATTTCCTTGTCTTTCTTACCATGAATCCTGTTGAAAGATTGGTAGGCAGAGGCAGTATCAATATTTTTAAGAGAAACTGTTCTACAAGTATATTTCTGACTGATGATCCCATAGACTTTCAAGAATTATTATTGCTGAAATGTGAAGGAGATGGAAAGGTAACAAAATGATGTCTCGGAAGGACCCTAACACTTTCATTGTTGCTCATGGGCAAATTTTGTTTTAATGCAATCGTTAACTTTATTTTGAAAATACATTTAATAATTTCTTTATGAATTACAGTAATCACAATAGAAAATATCAGAAAATACTAGTAACTATTTGTTAAGAGTACTTTTATGAAAATGACTACAAATCAGGTACAATTATTTTGTCAAAGACCTTAAATGACTTCCTAAATACCAAGTCCACTGAATACTGTATGCATCTTATTTGGATTTGACTCTGTTGACTGTTGTCAACTATTGGGGGTTCCATTCTTTGCTCTGCCTGACTTCATTTTTTCCTGCTATTTTCTACTTTTGTAATAGTTCTTGATTTATCTTTGTTTTTACATCTACTATTACTAAGTGGTCAGTGACTGCTGCTAATATTGGCTAGTGTTTATTGAACACTTCCTGCCATACTGAAGACATTCTACAATTTATAAGGCTTGGAGAGCTTCAATACTTCACCAAAGGTGATACATACACTGTGAGTGATTGAGCCTGAGCTCTCCGGAGTCCACCTTGCAGCCTTTCTGTCGCATCAGCCTCAGTCTATCTGGTAACTGTTGGGGTTCTCAAAGTATCTCTTCTAGGTTTTCTTATATTCTCCTGCTACATTATTTTAAGGCAATTTCATGCATTCAGTGATTTTCAACTTTCTCCCTTATGTTGCTAGATCCCAAATCTATTGTTTTATCAGACTTGTCATGTGTTTTCTGTATCAGTTTTTCAGTCTATTGGGAACTTCTATCAATATATTTTGTAAAACTCCCAAAGAAGCTGGAGTTCAAAATTTAAAATTTGTCTTTTCTGTGGGTTCCACAATTTAAAATGAATAATTATATTGTTTAATTTAAAACAAATAATTATATTGAGCCAACTTCCTCCAATTCTTTTCCTCCCAAATCTTACAGATTCCCCAGAATACTTTCTTACATGTTATATAACATTCCTTCCCACATCTACTTCTTTGGTTTTGGTTCTGTTTATTGTCATGTTGGAGTTCTTAAGAGATTTATATTTATTATATAAACCAGTTTTATTTTTATAACAAAACAGTGTATTTTAGAAAATACAAAAATCAAAGGGAAAAAATCTAGAATTACATTGTTCCCTACAGAAAATTATTATGCCTACTTAATACATTTATTCCATTATATTTATTTGTACATACACCCTACATTCAATTTTATAATTTTCTGTTACTGTGTCATCAGCAATTCCCCACATAATGCTATTTTTCCTCAATTTGGTGTCTAATGTCTGCTTGGGATTTCATTATTAGATTGTTGCATAATTTGATAATTCCCATGTTGTCTGATAGATAAAATGTTTATGAATCTTTTCACAGTTAATCAGACTGCATAATTTATTTAATTTTTAGCATATATTCCTCAAAGTACTAGCACATTCAGGGGTTGTGAAGAAAAATAAAATATTTTATAATAAAAACAACAGCATTATTTTAAGTATATGAGAAAAACATATAGGTAAAAATATTCTTTATTATCATATAACTCAAGAAAAATAATTTATGTTAGTTATAACCTGATACATTTAACATTGGAATTTTTACCTGTGTCTATGTCTAATTAAACTGTTCCCTATACAATGACTTTAATTTTCTCACTACTATATATAACTTTTTATTTAAGAAAAGTCAGTTGATAGTTTATTCTTTTTCTTTTGTATAGTTTTTGTTTTTTGAGACATGGTCTTACTTCATAGTTCAGGCTAGCTCTGAACTCACTTTGTAGCCCAGACTAGACTCAAACTTGCAGCAACCCTCCTGCCTCAACCTTCTGAGTGTTGGGATTACAGCATGCACCACCACACCCAGCTTGACAATATTATTCTTAATGGTTAAAAAATACAAAATTTGGTATCTACAGCATATTTTTACATTAAGGGTATATTACTCTAAGTAAAGTTTTATTATGTAGATGTTTAAATGTAAATTTTGTCTCATTCTCCTTTTTTCTTTAGTATAATATCCGACAACTGGAATACCAAATAAAAGGCAAAGAAATGTTAAGATTTCTGGTAAACATTACCGAACTTACCACCTAAGTATTTTGAATAATTTATTTTAGCTATATCAGAAAGCTTTCTTTTTTTCATAACAAAAATGATTTGTTTGCTTTCTTTTATTTTTCCCTTTTTAATTAAAGATATACAAATATCTCAACCAATTTAAACTTGAATTTTCTTGTTTATGAATGTATCTGAACATATCTCACATGGCAATTGTCTATTAGTATTTTTTTCTGGATCTAATAGACTATATTCATTCTTTAAATATTGTATTTGAGCCTGGACTACAAAATGAGCTTAAAGCCAACCTGAACTGCATAATGAGAACCTGTCTCAAAAAGACCAAAAAAAATTTGTATTTGAAAGTTCTCTTTAAACATTAAATAAACACTATTAAAAGACATTACAAAATAGTTTTTACAAGTTTGCCTCAAATTTCTTAATTTCACTGATGGTACTTGATAGTAACAATAATGGCAATTATTTTTGTGCAAACTGTTAGATCCTCCACTCGCAAATGCAATGCAAAATGAGGGAGATATTACATAGATATATTCAGCAGATTGCATTACATGGAAGAAATCCTGATCTTAAAGAATATGAATCTTTTAATGCACAGTAAACTTGCCTACCCCTCGCTATGGACAGAGATGATATACTTTCCAGTACTACAAACAAGCCCATTCCTTACAGGGGTGGTATTATTGCAAAACGAGCTCTTTGTTACACAATCACCTTTAGAAAAATACTTATGAAGTTGGGGATCTGTACTCCAAAATGTGGCATCTTATCATTTGAGAAGACCAAAAAAGCAGAAACATCTCTCTGATGTTTTCCCTCCCTTCCCCTCTAAAGTTGGCCAAAAAATAATTCTCTGACCTTCCTCTAACGTAGATCATAAAACCCCCAAGTGAGAGAATACCTTTCTATTCTCAGACAAAAGGAATATTCTTACTTCCGAAAACACAGGAGTATAGAGAAGAATTTGATTCATTCTCATCCCAATTTATTACCATTGGATTACATCATGTTTGTGTAATTATATTTGTGCATGATTACATCAAACCTGAGCAAAAATTTCATAGATTTGCATGTTTCTATGAGTCTTCATTTCTGAACTCTTCTGTGCCACACAAAACTTACACTAACTAAATTATATGATTTTCTCGTGTTAATCTGTCTTATGCTCTTAAGACGTTAGGTGATAGGAATTTTTTCTCTCCTGTAATAGTTTGGAACAAAGTGTCTTGCTTGTAAAGTGAGTTGAATTGTAAATGACCATGGCAGATTGTGTCACTACAAAAGAAAGTGATTAATAATCATTGCCTATCAAATGGTTGATATGTAATGGTCTATAGTAAAAAACAATATCTATTCTTATACCTTGTTTGACCTCAAATTCTAATTTTCAGACAAAATCATGTTGGCCACTGTTCTCTGTTTTCCTCATAAATATGGGAAACTTCTAGCTGTGCATAGTGGCATACACATGTGGTCCCAGCACTTTGAAGGCAGAAGGCTCATCAGTTCCAGGCCAGCCTGGTCTGATTGCTGGAGTTGAAGTCTAGCCAGGACTACATAGTGTGACTCTGTCTCACTCCACCCCTAAAAGAAAGAAGTGAATATTTTCAAATAGTATCTTTATATGTTCTGTTTTTGCTTTAATAGCCTAAAATGTGCTGATAAACCCCTAGCGTTTAAAAAAATGTTTGGGAGTATTGTCTACAAAGAAAGGTAGTTTTATCTTTTCTTTCCAAATAATTTATGTCTTTATTTCTTTTTCACTTTGTTAAGTAAGTTTCTTTTTATTTTCTCTGAGTTTGTGGCATGGAAGTTTTTATTTTAGTGTAGTTTCTTTTTCAACAGTTGATATATGAAATATATTTGTTCAGCATTTATTTAAAGTTTAACTATAACTGGTTAACCTGCCTTTTACTTAGCAATTCTAAATGCACAGATGTAAAGTGTAGCCTCACAGAAAAGTTTTATGTCATATCTGGACAGTTTCATGGGGTTAAAATGTCCTGACAGAGTCTTTACATTTAATTTCATTGAATCTTCTATATAATGCAGATGATTTAAGCTGTTATTGCAGGGCCACATTTGGCCTGTGCTGGTCTGTTATGCTTTTTGTAGTTTTTGTCAGTTCCTGGTCACTTTGTCCCCATAATGGTTGGCAAGGTGCTCTGCTGTGTGTGCAGGACTCACCCCATCTCATTATTGTATGCGTCTGCAGGGCATGCATGTTTCCTGTCCCTGGATGGGTGCTGGGGATCAAGCTCTCACTATTTACCCGCATCCTGAGAGGAGAGTCTACCTTATGTGTACTTCACCTTTTCCTCATATCCGTGTGGGAACACTTGCTTTAATTTCTTTCAGAAGTTTCTTTTCTTTCTTTTTTGGTGGAAAACATGGATATGGATTGAACCAAGGCCTTTGCGCTGATCCATTTCCCTCCTTATTTTCATTTGGAGACAGGGTATTGCTAAGTCACTAAATTGCCCACGCTGTATTTGAACTTATAATACTTTTGCCTCAGCCTTCAAGAGTGCTGGGTGTACACCACCATGAAGAGCTCAAAAGTTCAATTGTTATTAAATATTTGTATGTATTCAATAGAATGAACTCCCCACCAATATTCATTTAACATAGACTGTGTTCTTGCATTTTCTAAGCCTCAGTTTCATCTTATTATGGGAAAATAAAAATAATACTTCATAAAATTGTGAAAATTAAGAGGTTAAATTAGGAAAAACACATGTGACCCATAACAAAATGCAATTGGTATTGAATCAGCATACCTTTTTAGTTTTCTTCCATCTCAGTGAAATCTGCTTTTTAAAATACTGTCTGAAGTACTTGGTTAATCTCTGGCATTAGTGGGTATTTGCATTCTTGCCCCTATCACTTAGTTTTTTTTTTATTAAAATTTTTTCCTGCCCTGCAGTCAATATTTTTATGTATCTTATAGTTTAACTTTTTTTAAAGAAGCAAATATTTTCTTGAAGTTAAAAGAGAGTGTAAACAGATGTTATCAGAAATTTGCTTCCTTAGTATTTCCCCCAGAGTTGATCTTCATTTAGTTTCATACTCCTTTCTGTTCTATTCTGTTCTGTTCTTTGTTCTTTCAATGAAAATTTTCACTCAGTTGTTTGTGGACTTTATTTCTGTTTATTTGTTATTGGTTTTGGAACAGTGTTCTGCCTAGAAAATGACTCTATGAAGAATATCTGATTTCTTCTTGGACTTGGAATCTTGTTGCCCAGGATGTTGTTAGAATGACCATCTTGTGTATTCATAGAACTGTAAGTCAGTTGGGAGATCCAGCAGCAGCTGAAGAGCACACATGTCTCCCGGAACAAGCTTATGTGTTCATGTGTTGTTTCTAATCACTGAAGCTCAAAGACAAGATTTTCATAGTCAATTTTTTGTTTAGCTTGACTTTTCTTCTCAGACTATATCTTTCCAATACCAATATAAAACCCTACTGTTTTGTTTTGTTTTCCTAGAAAATGTATGGTTACCCCATTTGTCTAGAATTTGCATTACCTTACCTCCATTGATTTCTCCTACAAATAAGGAAATGCTTTGGATTTGAAATCAGTTAGACTGTATTGGATATTCATGAAGTACAAACTACACAGCTAGGTATCTGGGAGGTAGAAAATACATTATTTTCTATTTGTCATAGTAGTTAATTTGTTAGTGTGTTAGCAAGATAAGTTGCATTCACATACACAAACTATACACAAACTATACAAATTACACAAACTGTATGATTTACGGTGTCTATAACCTGCCTCATCCTATTTGCTTTAACTTTTTAATTTATTGGTCTTGTAAAACTAAAAGTATCAACAAAACAGAAAAGAAAGACTGACTGTGGTAATCATGATGCCCTAACTTTATACTATTTTAAATCTATTATCATATAGGAGTCTTTTATCTTTAATTGCCCAAGTAATAGTTTAGACCAAAAAATACTATGCTTTTCTTTTGACCTCTCTTTATATATTTCTTGATTTAAATATAATTTATTTCTCCTTTTCTATCACTTTTGCTAGGTATATATTATATTACTCCATGAAGTTGCTTAGTTCTTTTACATAAGAATTCTAAAATTAAATTTAAATCTTTTTAGTCTGAACTATACCAATTTTATTATACTATTTTAATTCATGCCAAATAACACTCTTGATTTTAGAGTTATGGAATCAGAGGTACAGAAAAGTTTCATTTCTACAGTTCACTTATATTTTCTTCAGTGATATTTATTTTTTAAAATACTTCACTGTCAATGTAATAAATATAAAATTATAGACTTTACAATATGCAGAATATAAAAAAATTATCTATAATTCTTTCAACTAGACTATATGGTTTTTGTATGCCCATTTCTTTGATTTCCTATGGATATGTATAAATTTGTACTTTGTCAGAACTTATGATGTTGTGTTTTTATGTAATAAGATGCGAATAGTAATCAGATACATTAAATATTTTCCATGTCATTACTCTTTTTTTTTGACATTAGTTTAAATGGAGGTATAATGTTTCATTAAACTGATTCCATATTTAGGATATTTTAGATTCTTTACATATTTTTTCATGTTAAACAATACATTCATGGACATGGTGGAACATTTGACACAGCTGTAATTCTTTCTTCAGGGTTACTTCCTCAAAATGAAACTGCTGGATCAAAAGACACACTATAGAAGACTTTGGTTATGTGCTACTTCATTTCTCTACTGCAAGGACACAGCAGCCTTAACTCCCACCACCAGCTTACTGCTAATTTTTAATTACAATACAGTATGTGCTTGCAGTGTAGCCAATGGTGAGCTTTTATGTAATAAAGTCCAAAGAACTGTCTGAGCTGCAAGTGAATATGTTCCTTTTCCTGATGACAGAATAGTTCCAGGACTCCTAAAGTTTGGCTGATTTTTTTTCTTGTTTCGTTTTTCCTACAATGTTCAGCTCTCAGTATTTGTATGTGGGAGATATGCAAAAGACTATACACTGTACTTTCTTTTACAAATTCATTAAGATCTATGTACACATACAATGTGTTATAAATTACCTCACTTTATAGTGATACCTGCATACCTGTGTTTAGAGCAGCCCAATTCATAATAGCTAAAGCTTATATGTGGTTTCTATGTCCACGAACAGATGAATAGATAAAGAAAATGTGGTATTTATACACAATGAAGCAGTACTCTGCATAAAGTAGGATGAACTTGAGTCATTTGTAGGAAAACAGATGTACCTCACGAACATAACGGTAAGTGAAATAAATCAGTCATGCAATCTCAAATATCACATGGTTTCCCTTACATAAGAAAAACAAAATATAAACAAAGAGCGAAATAAAATAGAGATAATTGGAAATAGGAAGACTGATTTTTTTCAAAAATTAAGATGTGCTACGTACATGTACCAATTCCCCATGAGAAATGTAGTCATGTACTGCAAACGTGCTAGTAAAAAAAGTGAAAGCAGAGAAAATAGCAGAAACAAGAAAGAAAGAAGAAAAAACAAGAAAGAGAAGAAAAAGAAAAGATAAAGACCAAGAAGCTTTACTATGGGATTTAATTAAAATTCAAGGGCTGAATTAATTTGAATAAGCTTGATGGAGACAGACAATAAGTGTGCTTTGCATAAGCAAAACCTCAAAGATGGGAATGGGCAGGACATATACAGGGTATGATAAAGAAAGAGGGAAAAGAATTAACAATCATAGATTTCTTACTATATGCCAATGTCCATGAAAAGTAATTCATTCCAAGTGACTCCATTAATGCTATTATTCTCAATTCACTACATTCTGGGAGGTTCAATTGCTTTTCATCCAAGCATATGTATGTAGGCTTATGACTTGCAAAATGTTATCTCCTCAAAACAATGGTATGCCCTAACTTCCGCTCAGTTGACCTATGATTAGGCCTTGGTGTTAGTACTGAATTTCTTCTTCAGAGCTATCTTGGGGTGAATTTTTTGGTTTAGGGCAAAGGTTAGTAATACTACTTTGCTGAAGTTTAAATCAGAGGCACAGTATGTAAAACATGCACTTTTATAGGAGAGATGTTCCATCCATTGGGTGAACATAAGACATTAACTGTGGCCTTGAGAACTTTTTTTGGATTCCAGAGCAGTTAGTGTTTCTTTTGTCATAATGTCATTTCCACCCAGATTCTGACATCTAAGCATTTGAGTGTGGCCAAGTATAAGAAATCAAAAGTTGATACTACAATGGTGTGGTACATGTGTCTCTGTAGACCCAGAAGATCCCAATAAAGTCTTTTATTTGAGTAACACTTATATTTTCTACAAAACTCAACAGTTGTCATTTAATAGGACCAGTGGAAATGAAACATTGACCAATCTAAGCATGTAATACAACTGTGCCCCTCTTCATGTGGACAAAGTGAGGTGGAGAAAGAGGGGTTGGGTGGTTTTCAGGCAGCAGAAAAAGTCTAGATTAGTTATCTATATAGCAGTAAATGGCAGATTTGTCCCAGTTAAAATGCTAGGTGCAAGGTAGATATCCTAGCCATGAATCATAAACCAAATTCATGTGGGTAAAAACAAGCTAATTAGGACCCTGCCAGAATCACAAAACTATTGACTAACATAAGCCAGAACTCAGATCCAGCTATGCTTATGTTAATGACATACGCTTCCCACCCAATATTGTTTCTGTGAGTACACCAGCTCTACTGCCCCAGAAAGATTTGTTTGAGAATGAAGACAGAAAATATGGGAAAGTTGAATTTGTGCCAAATTATTTGAAAATGTTAAATTGAAATTGTGAAGACCTATCTCTTCTTGAGATACCTTTGCCTCCAGGTTAATTTCACTCTATTCTATTTTCCAACTTGCTTGAAAATAAGAATAACACAGCACACTTGCTAAATGAATTCCTGGATTTGAGAAAGATGATAAGTGCCTGACTCATTTTTCCCAGTGCCAGCTTTTCCACTGCCTTTGCTCATCCTTCAACCCCTCCACCAATAGTCTGGAGTAACTTGTTTCAGTGTCCTCCCTAATGATCTAGCAGTATCCCCCTGAACTACCAAACCACCATTCTCTACTCCAAAGTGAGCATAGCCAGTCAGCATGGTGACCCTTCTTCAGTCCATTCAGATGAGATTTTTACCTTTCCAAAGAAGGGAGGGCTGGCCCTGGAAGGACTGAGATCAGTAAGCAAGGGGCTGGGACCCTAATTTGCATGTCGCATATTCACAGCATGATTTCATGCCTGCCTCTCTCTGACACAGGTTTGCACTTCCTGGCCACTTGTTGGTTTTAGTGTAGGAGGAGTCCTTCCCCTGTCCTGATCCCCTGTACTGCAGCACAGGACCAGTTAAATGAAAAACTGGCTTTGGTGTTCCAGTAAACCTACGCCAACTTATTTCTTAGGTAGTGTGGTTTCAAAACTCCTGTAAATGTAGTTGGGATTTTTACACCAAGTCATGCAGACTGTGCAGTTGTTTGAAAAGAAAGAGCAATAAACACTCAGAGTTGTTATCATCAAAGAGCTCCAGAGCCCAGTAGACAACAGTGACCTACACCTGAGAGTTAACCTCTGGGGTCTGCAAAAGCTGACCCTGGAAGGTGGCAATCGCCATCAGCAGAGGTCAACACACACACTATTGTGCCTGGCACAAGCTGGAATCAGACAGTGATGACTGGCAGTGGCAATCACAAACAGCTGGTGGTTAGCTGTTGGCATCCAGCACTGTCCATGTCATTTGGTGACGTCAGGACTGCTAGCAGAGGTGCATTTTGCTGATACATGATTTCCATCTGGATTGAGCAAAAGAACCCTAAACTGAATGGCCACAGATCCTTTCTAAAATGTCCAATAGAGGGAGTCAGGGATAGGAGTCTATGATCTCATCCTTTAACATAAACTTCAAGTAATTCTTTGGAGAGTGTTTGAGTAACTAGTCAAGTACCTTTCCTGCTAGTGGGAATGTACTCCCTCTTCTACTCTGATTGGGAATATTTTTGAGAATTTCTTGTGAGAAACATGCTGGGACAGACATGACGAATAATAAAATTGGATCCCTGACTTTAACAATTTTCCTTTGTTAATTGAAAGACACCTCTAACATCTGTCTGAAATACATATATTTAAGGAGCCATCTTTTAAAGGGAAGATATCATTAGGATTTGATTCCCTGGTTTAATAAATGAAATACATTTAAAAGCACTCATCTCTAGTCACCTGATTTTAAAAAAGACTTAAGGTGCCTGTTTCCTTGGCTTTTCCTTGCCTGTATCTTCTGAGTTTTATTTGTATTTCCATTTTTCTTAATCTAAAATTATCCTAATATATAATTATAATATTTATGTTTCTATTATAGTTCCAGATCTGAAATACATAATTATGTGTACTATTGAAAAAGTTTAACCTCATGCAGAAATGAAAGGTTTCTATTACTTATGTATTTATCAAGCTAACTGAGTCTTGAGTTTGGGGGATATTTTAGAGAACAAGAAATACTTGAGTTTTAAATTTAAAAATTCAGTACCATAGCTCTTTTCACTTGATTGCAAAGAAAATGTATAGTCCTCAAATCTATTTATTTTATTGCCACCTAAACTTTCTAAATGTATCTTTTTTTGTAACCAAAACTTCCATAAGACAAATAATGGAAAACTCCAAAGCCACTGATTGGAAAAAATAGGAAATCAATTTGGGATTTATTGCATTTAAAGAAAGCAGATTATTAAGATATATATGATAAATACAGTACTAAAATAACTTTCAATTTCAAACAAAACAGTGATTCAGGGACAGAATTCAAGAATAAGTAGCTTAAACATACTAAAGTAATAAAATTAGTGTTTAATTAGATTTTGGGGGAGAGGCAACTGATTCTATCTCACAATATTTTCCTGGCTATATTTTAAGACTGAAGATTCTTTAGCAAGTACATTTTACAACGATTAGAAATATAATAAAGATGTAAATCTGGCTTATGTAAAGGTAAAATTGTTTGCTTAGTGGTACACAAAAGGCTTCATAAATTCAAGTTTAACAAAAAAGAAAGTATAATTAAAGAAAATGCACTTGAAGCTGTTTGCCAGCAATTAAAAAAGTAAATTCTATACTGCTTACTATTAGATGACTTTTCCATCACAAAAAGAGAACAGTAATAAACACAATTTTCTTCCAAAAGTAGCACTAAAATTTTTAAAATAAAACAAAAATGACCCCAAAATAATAATCCTTTGCATTTTCATCTACTTCTTTCTTGTAGTGACATGGGGCATATGCCAAGTAGTCCCTGTGCGTGGGAAGCTGAGGCAGGTTTATTGCTATGAATTCAAGGCCAGCACAGAGTACATCGTGCAACACTGTCAACAACAAAACAAAGCAATGATGATGCTAAATGTATCTTTGACCTGAGTTTCCATGCAGAATGTTCATTGGAGGTATTTCTACCAAACCTAAAGATTATCTCAAATGCAATACAAATCTCTGTTAAGATTGTGTCCACACACAAAAAGTTAAGTGAATGTGGTATAAATATCTCAGATGCTGATCCCTTTTGCTTGAGATATTTAGATATTTGAGGAAATAAGCATAGATTCTAGTAATCAGAAGAGACAAATGCTCTAATTTTGACTGTTTATTTTTTATGTTGTAATCTGAAAATCTAGTTTTGTCTGAATTCATGGCTACTTCAGATAAAATTAAAAATGAAATGCTTTTAACTTGAATTTACCCATGTCATGTTCTTACCTTTTGCTTCATTTATCTTGAGGTCTTTGCCCCATTTTAACATCTGACATCAACAGCTTCTCTAGGACATCTGTAGCCTGAATTGGAACACTGTTTTTCTATCTTGAGAAACTGTGAAGCTTAGATTGGGTTTGACTGAATATAGTGTGTCATGTGATTCAGATCCCTGGGTGTTAAGCATCATACCTTTGAAACTTGTTATGTTCTCAGCATTCACCTTCACTCTCCTGATTTGAGCACCTTCCAGTTTATTCTTCACTATTGGCTTTTCTGTTCAATTTAGTTCAGTCTAATGTTCTTCTGATTTTTTTCCTCCTAAAGGACAAGAACTAATGCTCTCATTTAGAGGCCTCAAGTACCATTTTTGCCCATTCTTCATCAGAGATTGCACTATTCAAGTACTTTGCTTTTTTTAGATGAATGCCCTAATTTGTTCTTGTTATACAGATGGAAAAATCTTAGTTCTGTATTAAAAAGGTCTCATCACCAGCTTCAGACACCTTGGAATATGGAATACAAAGGAAGTAGCATTGAGTGAAAAAGCAAAAGTGTCTCTGACTTTAGGAATGAAAGCTCAAAAAAATACAAAGTTAAATTAGCTTTTGAAAAATAGATTACCAGAGAAGACCTCCAAAAGTAAGCTAAATCATATCTGTGTGTCAAAGACAGATGAATTTGTAATGACAATTTATTAAATTTTTGCAAATAACAATAGGAAGGATTATTGGGAAAACAAAAGAAACTGATAAGTAGATGTAGTCCATATTTCAAGTAATCTTTGTAAAGGTATGAGCAAAGAAGTTTAGAATTTCACAAGTTACATTTAAAATTATTAAAGTGCATTTATCAAAAGCTGTCATTAGGATGAAATAATTTTTTTATTTAGTGTTAGGACATAATGTGATAATTGGACCATGCTGACTAAAACCAAATCCAAGTATGTTTCATCTGATAATTTGGAATAGGTTTGTTTTGTTAAATGCAGATAGAAACTAAGAACAGTTAAAGATTTTCTCAGTAATTTTTAGTCTTAGAAACAGGTCATAGAGTGGTAGTGGAGGATCAGTAATAATCCTTCCAGGGAAAGAAAAAGGTGGAAGAAAAAAATATGGTTCTTTTTTGTTTGTTTAATATATATTTAGAAAATGTAAGCCATTAAAATTAGATTTCTAAACTTCACTGTTTTTTTTTCCATTTTTAAATTGAAACATATTCACCACAACAAAATCCACACTTTTTAAATTTGCAATATGATAAGTTTTGACAAATACAAACATTTATGTTAGTCACATCTTTAATATGGTTTGGATTGTTTTATTATACAAGAAATTTTATGGCTCATTTTTCTCCCAAAATTTGAATAATTTCAGCCATTATTTTTTCATCTATTTTCTGCATTGATTACTTTCTCCTTTCCTTCTTGGATTTCAGTTAGATTCGCATTGGACTGTTTTATATTGTTTTACATGTTCATATAACTATAGGTGTGTCTGTAGTCCTTTTATACAGAACTTTTAATGTACTTTGAGTCTACGTAAAAAAAGTAGCACAGCATTATAAGATTTTGCTATCACCATGCTTGAATACACCGATTTGGTTGTCAAATTAGTACTCTTGCTGATGCCAATTCTTTGGGAAAAATTGAAATGATTTTGACACGTTCAGATTGTTTTCCTCTAAAGCGTAGCAGAAATGCGCCCAGTACTAAGGACTATGCTGGCCACCGTTTAGTTAGAAATTGACTGTTACCTCCTGTTTGATTCTGTATTATTGTTTGTAACACAATTCCTCTTTCCTTAGCTGACGTAATAGTTCAAATATCAATATTTACCTAATTCAAAATATCATAAATTTTTTCTGTGATTTTGGGGCACTTAGATCTCTACACACTTCAGTCATAATACTGTGAGATAAATACAAAAATAGAACAGTTTTGCCTACTTACTATCATACATGGCATTAGTTTAATCATTGCATATGTTGCTAAATTCTAACATGAATGTATGTCTGCAGTATGTGGATATTTCTTTCTTTCCATTTGTGACAGTTTTAAAAAATAATAACTCTATTTTTGCTACTTCTAGGTTGCCACTTTTTTCCTCTCTCTCATTTCTTGCATTTCCCAAGATTCACTATTTAGTTTTCATTTTTTCCTTCTTGTCAGAGAGATTATTTTTCAGCCTTTACTATCACTTACACACATCTCTACATTTTTTGAATTTCTATGGTATATCTATATCCTTATCAGCATAAAACTAGTTGTTCCTGCTTTCTCTGAGAATACCTTCCTCTTTGTATCTGAATCACAATTTTTTAAATTGTTAAGCTTTAAAAGCATAGTCTGACAATCAATCTCTTTGTTTTGGTTTTTATATGTTTTTCTTAATGCATATTTTTATTTTCTTCTATGTTCCTCAAAATTATTTTAATAATTTTCAGTTCTAAAATAAAGTTCAAATTTCACATCCCAAAGTTTAGTTCCAAATTATTTTCTGAATTTAATTTTTCATGGCATAAATTTTTGAATCCTGTTGGGCTTTTCTACTAAGTATCTTTTGTTGATCCCTCACTCTTAAATAATTATTGTCTATTCAATTGAAATCTACCTTTTGTGAACTCATAAATTATAACCTGATCTCTACTAATCACACATTACCACACATTATCTACTTTTCTCAGTTTTCAAATCATGTGATATTATTTAGTGTCTAGGTCTTCCTAATATTTATGCATATATGTGGCATCTCAGTAATATGTTCAAAGGTAAAGATTTTATTTTATATTTCTTTGGAGCACTCACAGATGACAACACAAAGATTAACACAGATTTTCCCAAGAAATATGTATTGATTGATTAACAAGTAAACAAACTCAGAATTCAATGTTATTTTTTCTGTACAGGTATTTAATTTTAACTTTTTCACATATATTTATTTTAAATTGGTTAATAAAATGATAGGAATTTACTGTTTACAATATGATGATTTGAAGTACAATATGATGATTTGAAGCATATATATAGAAAGTGGGATGATTAAATCTGGTCAATTAAAAAATGTATTACTTCATATTATTCTTTTTGTGATGAGATCATCTAATATCTATTCTTTCAGAAGTTTTCAAGGATACAATGTATTGTCTCTAAGTCTTCATATTGTGCAACAGATCCTCTGAACTCATTCTTCCTAACTGACCATAATTTTGTATTCTTTCACCAACATCTTCTCAACTTTTTGCATCCTTAATAGCTCTAGCCTCTGGCAACCACAGTTCTATTCAACCACATAGAGGAAGGAAATACTACCACTTCAGAAAACAGAACAAGGCACAGAAAGACAAATACCATAGTACCTCCTTCATATGTGGAATTTGAAATATTTTGTTCGCTGAAATACTGTGTGTGAAATATTGGTGAACAAATGATGACTAGGCTTATAAATGACCCACCATGCATCTTGAGCTAAAATTTCTTCTTTGTTTTCCATGTAGACTGTTATTGGAGAACCTTGAGATAAATCAGTGGTTAGGGAACTCAAAGAAATATCATGGACCTTAATGAACCTGCACAAATGTGACTAATCCTTTGAATTAGGTAGGAATCAAATGTCAGATATAGAATTTCAGTGAAAAAGTCACATAACAGAAATCCTACTTGTTCTTGACTTCTCCATCTTGACATATAAGTTAATAAATATTTTCATAGCAATAAAGCAGGTCCCATAATTTAATGCACCAGTTCACTCTATTCTTTCTCAATTAAAAAAAATGATCTAGTGTATAAAAACATTTCCATTCTTCTTCCCCCAAGAGTAGTCCCTATGTGAATAGTAATTGATTCTTTCCAGGTCACTTTCACCAAGAAAGTCTTTGTTTGGTTAGATGTGGTTGAGGATCAAAATTCACTTTTAACATCTGGTGAAACCTTACTGAGAATGTCCTCCAAGTCAAAGTCAAAGGCAGTATTTTCATGATAAGCTGTACAGGATGGTTTCGTTCAGTTTAGCAAGGGACTATTGAGGGTATATAAAGCATTCCTTGCTTTTCTAGAGTGGACTTTAACTATTAAGTCAGCACAAATTGTTCAGTATGCCCAGTGAGTGTGTTATGAGATCATAATGATCTGTTATGTTGCACCTAGAAACAGCTGAAACGTGAAAAATTTTCAGAAGTTATCAATTGGATTATTGATCAAATTCAATAAATGACACTAGTAGTATGTTTACATTTACTAAGGATGAACAGTGATTAAGTTTTTTGATGGCTTCTTTATATTTTAGAAAAACTTCAAAGGCAAAATGATTGCAAATTATTATAAAATGAAGCAAAAATATTATTTCTTTTGCCATTAAGAATATCTACTCTGTTTCCATAGTGAAAGAAATTAGTCAAAAAGTCGAAATTAGGATAGCTATTTCTTGCAACATTTCAGTGACACTATTATTAAATTTTTCTTGCCTACAGGAAAGAAAATTCTTCTAATAACTTTCTGTAGCTTCCACATATAATCTTGAAAAATGACCAGTTAATGAAAAAGAACTCAAACACTGATAATTAATTTGAAGTTGAAAACCTTTTGACACTACATATATTTAGCACCAGCGTTAGGCACATGTTTTACTTTAGATTTTAATTTTGTCAAAGAATTATTTTCTTCTTTATGTAGAGACTTATGATCAGAAATAATATTAAAATTACTTGATTCCAAAATATCATTTATGAAAGGACTGTAAATACAAGTATTAATCATATAATTCTGTGAGTTTTTACAACTTATATAAGACAAATTAAATATGATCTATACTCTAAGTTTTGACCAAACTTTCAAGGTTATTTCTTTACCAAATTTTGTGTCTCATGTGGCTAAACATTTTGCTTAGAAAAACCTACATGTTAGGTATATTGGTTCCTCCAATTTTGAGTCTGATGTAATAGGAGGAATTTTATTTACTTTGTCTGTTCAACTTCCCATCTAATAAAATACAGGCTTGTAATGGTACACACTTAGGTACATAAAATCACTAAAAATCGATTTTAGAGACTATAACTTTCTTATGAGCTGCTGTATGCCTCAATGCCTGACATAATATGTACTTAATAACTACACGTTGAATGCATATGTGAAATATGTCTTTTCAGGTAATATTCAGAATTTAATCATTATTTAAACCTATGAATTGTTATTGCCATTTTGTTAGTCTTGTTCATTCTCACTTTTCACAGAGAATGTAATTAATTTCAGATTTATTTATCACCCTATACAAATTTATAGTTCAACTTGAGAGATGAGACGAGGGCAGAGGAAGAAAAAGGTGTATTTCACAAACAGAACTGTTCTGTAATGTGGTTTAATTGTCACATATGTTTTGTAGAAGCAAAATATATAGAAAGCATATAGGAAGCAAAAGACTAATATGGACAGAGATTCTAGTGACTGTGCAGAATCAAAATTTTCTCAACAAGCTGAAACCAAAATGATGATTACAATCTGAAAAACACACAAGTTCTTCATTATTTGTTACTATTAGTATAAATGTTCATGGCAGCAATATATCCACCACTTTTCCAATTCAGTATTTAGGTTGAGATAAAATTCATGCAAAATAAAAATCATCACCTCAACCATTTTAAAATATACAATTCAAGCACTCGGGAGGCTGAGGTAGGCGGAGCGTTATGAGTTCGAGGCCGGCTTGGGCTACAACGCGGCGCAAGGCCGGCCTGAGCTACATAGTGCGACTCTGCCTCAAAAAACCAGGGCCGGGAGTTTGGCTCAGTGGCTTAAGCGCCTGCCCTGGCAGGCGCGAGGTTGTGAGTTCAATCCCTGGTGCCGCAAAACAAAACAAAACAAACAAACAAACAATATATATATATATATATATATATATATATATACAATTCATTGAGTTTTTAATCCTTAAATATTTTGTCTGTATATCATCACTATCTAATCCAGACACTTAGCGTCACTCCCATAAAACCTAGTTGTGTCTGTGGGCAGTCAGTCTCGATTACAACCTCCTAACATTTCCTGGCAGTTGTCTGTTTTCAGTCTGTGAATGTACTTATTCTGGACTTTTCACAGTAATATTTGGCTGTATTGATCAGTTTTCCCTTTGCTGGTACAAAAAGTTGTTGTTGACACCAACAATTTAAAAGAGATGAGATTTAACTTAACTCATGGTTTCTTTCTTAGACAATCTTCCTTTTTAGTATTTTCAGTGAATACAGCAAATTTTGAAGGTGATTCAGGTGCCTTGGGAGGGTAATGGCTCCCTTGTTCATCGCATCTCCTTGATCCTGTCTCTGGTCCAAATCGGCTGTCAAACAGGCTCTCCTATGAGTCGTTTATATAATGATATGAAAGAAAAACAATTATTTTGGTCTTTACATTATTTTTGTTTTGATGCTGGTCACAGAATAAAAGGTTTTGTTTCTGAGTAAAGACATTTCTAGCATCATGTGGAAATGAGGACTTTATTGTAAATATTTGGACTATCATGTTTCATATACATATATATATATATATATACACAATATATGTATCTCATATATTATCATATATATATATGATCACATATATATGATCAGAGGAAAGATATGTTCCTTTCTTGGTCACAATATAGTATAAGCATTTTTTTTTTTTGTATTTTACTGAAGGAATAAAAATAACTGAGGGATACAATTTTTATGTAGTCTAGAAATAATAGTTATCTCTAATGCATTGTAGAAGAGATGCATTCTGAATCATGCCATTCTTTTAAAATGTCCTTTTAGGAAATTTTCTTTTCCAGTAAATTTGCTTTTGATGAATATACCTACTACCAAATATTTACATACTATTTGACAAAGAGATATGGGAAAATATTTACAATAAGAATTAGGAAAAAAAAAAAGATACCTCACAGCCTCGGCAGCATTCATTGGTTGATTTCTTGATAATAGCCATTCTCTCTAGAGTGAAATGAAATCTCAGTGTTGTTTAAATTAGCTTCTCTTGAGTGACCAGTGAGGTTGAACTTTTATTAAAAAACGTATTTGTTTGTATTTGTACTTCTTCATCTGAGACACGTTTTTATTTCCGAGGTCTATTTTTGGATCAGGTCTTTAAATCTTTATGGTTTGATTTTTGGGGGTTTTTATATATTCTAGACATTAGTCCTATTGGAGCAACCACTGTGGAAATCAGTTTGGAGATTCTTCAAAAAACTAAAACCAGAGGTTCCATTGCTCCCTTCTTGGTATCTTCCCAAAAGGATAAAAAGGTTTATACCACAGTGATATATGCATATCCATGTTTACAGCGGCGCAGTCTGTAATAGCCAAATGTTGAAAACAGTTCAAATGCCCATCAAGCGATGAATACACAAGGATATATTTTTAAAATACAATGGAGTTCTACTCTGCCATAAGTAAAGATAAACTCGATATATTTATAGATAAATGGGTGGAATAAATTAGGCACACATGTTTAAATATCACATTTTTTCTCTGGTGTGAGAATCGAAAATGTAAACAAGTCCAAAGTACATAATAGGTATTGGGAAATGGGAAAAGAATATGAAAGGGAACAAGGAAGGGGGAGGGGCAAAGAAAACAAAGGACAAGACGAAAGAGAATAGAAGGAAAAATGGAAGTAAATTTTTGTAAATAAGGAGAGAATGAGGGGTTGAAGGGAGTGTAGGGAACTGGAGAAAAAAGAGTCAAGGCATATTAGGTACAAATTCCCTACAATGCATGTGATCATTGTGTGTATCTAAAATATACCAATATACTTAATTAAAACATGAACAACATTAGATACCAATTTACAAAGTATTGTGCCTGTATTTTGAATAATGAAAAATGGAAACTATCACATTGTTAGCATTAGGAACAGTTAGGTGTTATGATAATGTTTTTATTTTACGTATTATTTTTCTAAATTCCCTATAATTGGCAAGTAATATTTTTATAATTAGAAAAAAGAAATTTTTAAAAGCACAAATATATATGATGACTATGGTACCACGTTTGGGGACTCTGTACTTCTCTTTGGTGTACTATGTTGCAATAAACAATACTTCCCACTTTTTCCTTCTCGCTTGTCCTACCCTAATTTTTCGTTTCACTTTTGTGGGAAGTCTCATTTTCACTTTTTGTAAAATGTTGTCATCCAGCTGGGTGTGGTGGCGCATGCCTTTAATCCCAGCACTCCGGAGGCTGAGGTAGGTGGAGCGTTGTGAGTTCGAGGCCGCCTTGGGCTACAACGCGAGCGCAAGGCCGGCCTGAGCTACATAGTGCGACCCTGCCTCAAAAAACCAGGACCGGGAGTTTGGCTCAGTGCCTTAAGCGCCTGCCCTGGCAGGCGTGAGGTTGTGAGTTCAATCCCCAGTGCCAGAAGAAAAAAAAAATGTTGTCATCCATATTTTTGAGTATTTATAAGTGAAGCTCATTTTGCCCATGTAGACGCACTTCCAGGTACATGGTGAGTGAGGAGTGTAGGAATCCTTTGTCACAAATATCTTCCAAAGCCACGTGTGAAGTGATCTAAGTAATGAACCGCTCTACCTTTCCCTTTCTGAGACATAGAGATGCAGGCATGGGCTGGGGCATGGACGTGAGGGCTTGTGTTTCTGAGAGGCAGTGCGGAGGAGAGGAAGTTGTACTACTTGGCTGATAAAAGTGCAGCCTGCATGGTTCATCTGGAGATGTGATGAGTGCATGGTGATGGGTAAATGATATTTCATTCAAGGAACAAAACATATAAAATTGATAGCATGCCTAAATCTTGGGAATATTAGATTCCAGGGCAAATGTTTTAACATATTTACATCTGAATTGCTTCATTTAATAACTGAAAGCCTAGATCTTGAGATCATTTCTGGACTCATTATTTTATAAATCTATACATATTTCTCTGAAGAGTCCTCTGGTTGAACTACTGCAGTACTTGTGTAAAACCTGACTTTGAGATTTAAAATGAATAAAGGAGTAGGTGAACTTTGACCATGATTCTGCAAGCAACTTGCTCTCCAGTTGGTCTTCAGCTATCTTTAAAATTTGTTCTCTTGTTGCTGTCTGTTGCTGGCTAATGATGGAACTAACAACTGGAATTTGTCATACTTGGAATGAATAGTATTTCTTTGTGGATCTAAACATTAGTAGAAATGCATGCATTCACAGAGTAACTACCATCCTTCTCAGTGCTGATAGCTACTCACATTCTTGGAAGACTCACAGTACTGCTGGCTGTGAAATGCTTTAGAGAGATATTTTCCAGAGACCAGAGCAGCAGCTATTCAGAAATTCTTTACTAAAATTTGATGAAAGAAAATTTTAATTGAACGAGGTGGTATTCAGCTGTTATGCACATGCTAGTATTAGCTCAGGGCTTTAGTAAGTACTGTAATTAGGACCATCAGCAGTTCTGTCATTGTAATGAGATTTCATAAAAATGCTTATTTCAATGTGGGTGTCTTATATTGACAATTACTATCAATTAATACTTTTTTTGCCTACATCTCTCGAAATTCCAATTAAAAATATTAACAAAAATATTTGGACATATTTTTCTTACTAGGCTAATATGTTATGTGTTAATTCACTGTGTTGTCATACAATAGTATGAGTTAGTAAGCTTGTTTTCATCACTTAATAGTAAAGAGAACTGAGAAAGTTTAGTGGAAGTAAAGTAACTCATCAAAAGTCTCTCAGAAGACATCAGAGTACCTTAACAAAAACCCTGAGTCCAAAACCTGAGCAATTCATGTCTATGATGAATCTCTTGGGGTTTCTGTCTACATGTACCCTACTTTTGGGTGTTTGTTTGCATGTGTGTTTAGAGCAGAGAGAGCAGAGAATTACAGTGTGATACTGTGTGGTACAGGTATCAATGCAATTGAGAATATAACATGTCATTACTAGGGTGCATCATTCCTGTATCACCGAGTTCCTCCTTACTGCCTCAGGACTTTCCCTAAGACAGAAGACTTCACCCTATAGGTAGTTCAACTCAGAAATCGTGGAACATGATGACACCAGGAGCATTTCTGAACCAGGGTTAAAAGTTAGGGGAGGAATTCCTCAGATCCCCAGTTTTTAGCAAGACAATTGTGAAATGTGATAATCATGGTATCTTTGAAAGTTTCCAGTGATACTGTTCATCCTCATTGCTGATCAGGTGCTTTAAAGCACTTTAAAGATTTTTTTCTCCTTCCTCTTCGCCTTCTTCCCACTTCATCGCTCTTTTCTGGGACTACTCCCATCTGTGCAAAATGATTTGCATCCACGCCCTTGTCTCGGGTCTGTTTTCAGGGGAACATGAACTAAGACAGTATTAGGACATTTGTTGGGTGCTTGGTTGTTAACTCTTGTAATGTGTATTCCAAGTAACAATCCTTTTCTACCATTTCCACGTAGTCACAAAGACCATCAATTTTTCCTTCTACTGTCAATTGTCGAGCCCATGGCTTACCTTATAGCCCAGGCCTTTATCATATTGTCCCCAAGGTATTATGCTAGGCTTCTAGGTAGCATACCCTCTTCTATTATCTAAGACTTCCTGCATAATGATACTCCACAAATTTTCCTGCGGGGTTGGTTTCATCTGTCACTCCTCTGCTCAAAAGCCTACAATTACTATGAGCAATTTATCACATCAAGTCTAAATCCCTCCTTCTAAGTTAAGATGCACTTTCCTCATGAAATCCTGCAAGCCTGATAAGCTTTATTGATTTTCTGTTTGTCTGGGTTCTTATAACACCTATAATCTTCCCACACATTTTAAAACATATTTATCATCTTGAATGATTCACATATTTTCATACGTTATCTTACTCCACTATACTACAGATTTCTTGATGCTATAAATTATGCATTTTCTGTAATTTAGCAAAGTTCCAGGCACAAACTCCAGTTACTGCTTTTCAATCGGATAGTCATTTGTTTTTGGACACTTTCTATAAGGGGAGGATTCATAACTGATTTTGGAGATATATTTTCTGAAAAAAGACAAAATTTAGAAGATATTTTTATTTGCTTAAATTCTCAAATTAAGTAAAATAAATAAATAAACAATATTTTAAAAGTTGGAGTCCAAAAATGTCATTTTATTCAAGTGACAAAAATCATTCTCAAAAGAGAGAAAGATTTAACTGTGTTTTTAAATCTAGGGCATTGTTAAATATTTGCTCATAAAACAGAAATAGAAAATTGAAAGCTTTCTCATTGAGCCCCACCAAACTTTCACACCTTGCAGCAAATATTTCGTTAGCATGTCACTGTTGTTTTGCCCAATTTTAAAGTTATCTTTCAGTAAGTCTGTGGAAGTTAATTTATTAATATGAAAGACTCTGGAAAAGGAATGATTTCACATTTCTAAACATCTTCCTGAAGGTTCTCAAAAATACATTTTCTGACTTAGCACTCTATCCCATTTTAGCTCTGTTAAGGATTAATTTTGTTCGAGAAACATATAAAAGGCACTTATTTGAAACTGTAGTACTAGTAAAATGTGGAAGATAATGGAATTCAATGTTTAATATACTAATTTATTATAGTCAATGGAGAGTGTGTGTGTGTGTGTGTGTGTGTCCTTGCATGTGCGTGTGTGTTTTCAGAAAGCAGATGGGGAAATATCTCTAAAGAATCCAAATTTGAAACCAAATGATCTATTTACTTCCCTTCAAAGCCTGGCCAGGTGTTTTTTAGTCTGGATTGTTATAATTACTTAAGTATGCTCCACTGCAAAGGTCCTAATAGAAGCATCTAAATCTTACCATGCAACCTCAGGGAACAAAGATATTCTCTTGAAAACTTGATTGCTTTTCTATGGAAGCAGTTAGCTTTGATTTATATCACTTCTGAAGGGAGCTTCGCTGAGGCTTTGAGTAATCCAATAAGGATCATATAATATACTCCCCTTTACATCTCATAGAGTGCTGTGTGGGGTTCTTTGTTTATGATTCAGGAAATGGGCTAAAAGCTTCCTAGGTTCATCTCTGTTCACAAAATTTGTCCTAGTGGAAGTAATGGCCTTTTGCATTTTAATAAGCAGTAAATCTCAAGTATTACAGTGCTCTAGTAACAAGCTATCTTTGGCAGTGTGGGCCTTTCTCTGTTTTTAGATCTTGTTCTTATTCAGCGCTTTGGGCAAGAAGATAATTCCTATGTCATCACTGTGTGTCTGTTTGAAGGTAT
The DNA here is from genome assembly GCA_004363535.1 of Dasyprocta punctata. Lineage (NCBI taxonomy): Eukaryota > Metazoa > Chordata > Mammalia > Rodentia > Dasyproctidae > Dasyprocta > Dasyprocta punctata. The sequence continues at coordinate 14,551 of RJWM01008012.1, read as the reverse complement.
TGTACTTGAGGATGCTACCCACATTTTTGACTGAAAATAAGCTGAACTTCCTTCATCAGTGCCTAAGAGGAATACAAAAAATTAGCAAGTTTTATGGATGGCTGATGTTTAATCAAAGCTTTGTAGACTTCATCTAAAAAGACAATCGTGTACTATTTTATATGATCTCCTCATTGAATGTTGATTGCTTAAGTATCTGTAGTTCACCAAATGTTCTATGTAGTGTATGGGTCCTGAGGAGGATGCATAAATGAACATGATAAAACTGTGGTTTACAACTGCTTAGGAAAGGTCTTCATATGAATGTACGCCATGGAATCAAGCAGACTGATTCCTTTTTCTTTTTATGACATAGATGCCCTTCAAAATGAGATCCTTGGAGAGTTTCTTTTATGTAAAACTGTCTCCTAAGAACAACAGCATGGAACAGACTAATTGTACAAACTTGTTTTAAGTGAACAATAACTTTCAAAGAAATGTGAGTTTTATACACATGTACTTAGAATTTCTACTAGAAATTCACATAAGGATGGGATTGTTTTACCTGGCTCTTTGGTGGTATCTATATGATCTGACATGCCTATAGAGGATAATATAAGGGTCTTGATTGTCCTAATTCAATATGATCAGTTGCATAACAATCAATTAAGTTGTGGTTAATTTGATATTTTTAAGCAGATGTGTCTCTAAATTCCAATTTAAAGACTAGCTCAGTTTATTTATAGGAAGTTTATCTTTAATATCACAAAAATTTTAAGCATTATGAATATTTTGACAGTTTAAGAATTTGCAATATTACAATGATTTAGAACACAGAATAAATATTCACATAATATACTAAGAAATGATACATGAATTGGTATTTTCCAGGTATATTAAAAGACTTGCATAATTCTCTTGAGTTCACTCTCTCCATGAAAAACACTGAATTTCAAACTATAGAAAGTCTTTTAACTACAGCCTAAGTTGCTTCTTTTATAAATAAGATGGCTCTCAGAAAAAAAAGTGTTGTGTTCAAGATAGAGACAGAACTGCAATATGGCATTGGACTTCAAATTTAATTCAAAATAGACCTCCTGTATTCATAATTGTGCTTACACTTTAGATGAATACATTTTATTTGTATGAGATGTTCCCATCTAAACATTAATATATTTAAAATATTATGTACTGTGTACATAGTGTATTTCTGCTGCCTTTTTTCACTTCTAAAGTATTTATTGAGTGCCTATTAATTACCAGACAATAGTCTAGGTCTAGGTGCTATAGCAGTGATTGCAAGACAGATGTGGCCTCAGAACTATGGAGTTTAAGTAATGATAGATAATGGACAAAAATAAACAAGAGCTATATGAGATAGCCATAAATGTAGAGAAATTAAAATTGAGTAATTGTGCAAAGTGTACCTGGGCTGTGATTATAGATTGGATGATCTGATAAGATGACATTTATATTGTGACAGGTTTCAAGACATATTACCCAAAAATATATTTTGGCATTTCAAGAAATATCAGAAGTAGAAGACCTCTCACACTTTTTCTATGGATGAATGAATTAAGGAAATCTGTTACATATACAGGTTAAAATACTATCTTGCCTTCAAAAGCATGAAATCCTGTATTTTGTGGCATGATGGACATGGAGGATATTACATTAAATATCAGGCACAGAAAGACAAACATTACACGATCTTACTTATATATCAAATTTATTTTTAGTGGCACCGGGGATCACACTCATAACCTCGTGCTTGCCAGACAGGTGCTTAAGCCACTGAGCCAAACTCCCAGCCCTCGTTTTTTTGCAGCAGGGTAGCACTATGTAGCTCAGGCCGTCCTTGAGCTCACATTGTAGCCCAAGTCGGCCTCAAACTCACAACACTCCTCCTACCTCAACCTCCCAAGTGCTGTATATGTCAAATCTTAAAAGGCTGATTCCATTGAAGTTCAGAGTAGACTAGTTACCAGAGGCTGGAGAAACTAGAAAGAAGGGAGATGGGGAGAGGTTGGTCCTTGGAAACAATGTGACATTTAGGAGGAATACCTTCTGATGGTCTCTGGCACCGGTGGATACAAGTAACAATAATATTGCCTATTTCTCAAAGTGGTTAGAAGAGAGAATTTTGAATGTCCTTGCCACAGAGAAATGATGAATGTTACAATAACAGACATGTGTTAAGGTGTTCCTCTGACTTTGCTCTATTATCTAATGTATACATGAATCAAAATGTCACATTATAACTCATAAATATGTGTAAATCGTGTGTTATAGATGAATCAACAGTAGTCCCATGTGGTTAGTATGGGGTGGGCAGCATAGATCTAGAGTGTAGAGGGTAAGAGGTAGGTAGTGTGGTGAATATGAAGTAGCTGGGTCAGGATGTCAAGGAACCAGATTAAACAAATAAAAAACAATAGCCTCTCCTTCAACAGATAGTGCCGGAGAACTCCCAAGTAGAACAACACAAGCTGTCACAGGGACTGCATTTCCAAATTCATCCACTTTCCTTTTTTTGCCTTCACTCCAGTTCAGGCAGCATCTCCCCTTCCAAGATGACTGCAGCTTCCTGCTGGCCTCACCTCCATTTAAACCCGTCTTCTAGCTCATTCCTCCTTCCGCCAAATGAAATGATCTTTGAAAATGAAAATCTGCACTTGATGCATCCCTAATAAAATCCATCAAAGATGAACAATTGCAGATGAAAGATAATTAATACTTTTGCCTTGAAAACTCCTTCAAATTCCATGGCTTGACTTCAGTCACGCTCAGCCTCCTTTGGGTCCGGACTCTTTCCTAACATAAGCCCTTGTTCCTGCTTTTCTTCCTCCCAAATGTCTCCTCCTCAGAGACGCACTATTCCATTAAAAAAACAGTAAAAGTTAACAGCCCGATTTATGTTGTACCTTATTCCTTGCTTCACAATCCCCTGTATATTTATTATTTCTGTGTTTTCTGTAATGTTTTCACTTTTCATTTTTACCTAATGGTATAGATTATAAATGCAACGATGGTTAGGACAACAGCTGAGTTTATTTCTTCAGGATACCTCCATGCCTCGTGCATTCTGGTACAGAGTAGGTAGTCAGTAAAGGTGACCTGAGTGAATGAGTCAATCAAGTGCTATATTTTGAAATTTCTATAATAATTGATGAGAAATTTATATTATACTGTGGCAGAAGACAACAGAAGTACTGCATGCGTTCTGAAACATTCTCAAATTTGAATGTGCTTTGGGATATCTTGCAGTGCTTGTTGAAACACAGATCCCTGGATCTGCCTTCAGAGTATCTGTCACCGTAGGACTAGGGTGTAGGAACTGCATTTCTAACAAGCTCACCCATAATGCTAGTGTGACTGATCCAAAGATGAGGCTGTGAGAAGCAAGTGCCCCAGAACAGTCCCTCAGCATAGGCCCTCTCAACTCAGACTTGATGTGCATGTAGCTCTGCCGCATTATACCTGCAATCTACAACCTCTATAGAGTGAAAAAGAAGAGAATGTTAATCACTTCTACAAATGTACTGAATGTTCTACAACTGCTGTTACACAGGCCGTTCATCAACAGTTCTTGAATGTTATAATGATGCAAACATCCTGACAAAGTCATCTAGGAATCATGAAATTTCTTTACAATGCTGTACGTGATACCGCTTCTTGTTTTTATTAGGGTAATATCTGCAAAACAAAATAAGACACAAAAACTCATTCTATTCTACCTGAGGAATAATGATAAAGCTAGAAATATTATATCTATTGAACCTGACCTTTGATTTGGGGTAAAAACTATATAACATGTTTGTTTGGAATTTTCACTGCTTGCAAATTTATTTAAATGCAGTAACACAATATTTCTGGTACTCTTTATCTAAGGGAAAATATGAAAATGTTAGATAACCCAGACAATATTTCCCTCTAAACTTTCTCTTTAATCTGTTTTAAATTATGGTGAATTCACCAATGACAGAAGACTATAAATAGTTATTTATGACCAAAAGCAAATAAAATGGTGGAACCCTAAGCTTCATTTATATTGGTTTATCTTAGAATCTTTAATATAGGCAACTCCCAGCTGAAATTTATTGGAATATAGCTAAACAGCTGACATTTGTTGGAATAAAAGCTAAACTTCACCTGACTCAGTTTCTGACTCAGCTGATCATATGTGCAGTATTGTAATCTGTGTTTGCTTTTGAAGGGGAATTGCATTAAGCTGGTCTCTGTTCATCCATTCTCAAAATTCATTCAGCAGCAGTAGAGTTACCCAGAAGATCTCTTGAATCAGAGGTTTCTGAATCCTATCTCCAGTTTCTCATTCAGTATATCAGGATGGAGACCTCAAATTGGATTTCTCACACATTCACTGTTAATACTGATGCCCCAGAAAAGTTTGAGAGTACTGTACTATATACTACTAGAGAAATTTTCATGAGTCCAATAGAAGTGAGAAGATATTATTTGTCTGTTGCTATGAAAGAAAATGTGGGTAATTTGACTGGAAGTATGAAAGTTTTGTTATTCTAACAGGGAGTAGAATTATTTTCTCTTAGTTTTCCAGAAACAAGCATGAAAAGAAAAAAAAAAAAAAACCTTTTCTATCCTAGTATCCTCTGTGTACTCAATTGACTTCTCGAAGTGATGAATGCTTTTAGAAAGGAGGCCAGGTTTTCTGTGTTGGTGGATTGCTTTTGTATTTTGGAAAAATAGTAATTGCTCTAATCTCATTAAGTTCAATACTTATATAATTCCTAAGTATTTCCCTTATTTTAAACTAATGAGTTTTATTTTAATATGTTGGGAGATTTATGGTAGTAACTAGATCATTTCAGCACACTTCGGTCCACCGTTTCTTGGTTCATTGTTTAAGGACTAAGAAGACTTAAGTGTGCTGTGTGTAAGCTCATCTTCGGACAAATGTCAAATTAAAAAAACTTGTTTCAGTTGAGTGGAAAAGAAGAAAATTAAGAAAATGAAAATAATGAAAATATCAGGCCTTAATTGGTGTCAAAATTTTTTAAACTTTAAATATGTCTATACTTTTACTTTGTTGTGATACTCAGCAATTTATGTGCTACTTTAATTATTAGTGGCCTAGATCTGAGGTCCTTCTTCTTCAAGTAAAATGGGCCTTGTGGGTATCTTAGAATTTCCCATGCTTGTTCTTTTTTTTTTTTTTTTTTTTTGACATTATTTAGTGTAAAAACTTTAGTGAAAATTTTAGTGCATATAGTATCAGGTTTCTTCCCAGGAGCTAGGGTAGGTAGGCAGACAGCTAGCTGTCTTTCGCTACTGGAAGGAACAAAAAGATTGTCAGGCTAAAGAATTATCTAAATGATGCATAATACATATTCAAACTTTACTTTTGTATAAGCTTTATTGAATCAGTATATTCCTGAATCATTTATTCTTTTCCATGGTTAATTTTTTTCTTCAGTATATTATAGCTTTATTTTTTAATACATCAAAAACTTTTAAAAAATGAAAAATGATTAACAGTTGCTAGAATATTGTCATTTTTTTTTCTGGGAAGCAAACTCAGGACCTTACACTTGCCAGGCAGGTGCTGCGCCATGGAGCTATGTCCCTGACCTGTTTTAGTTGTTTTTTTTTTTAAAGTTTCTATTCTGCAATTTAAAATCTTTCCAAGGACTGATATAATTATTATTCTTGAAGAATCTGTGATAAACTGTTTCTCTGAGGTTAAAAAGTGCATTTGGTGTTGAGATAATGTTGGAATTCTAGAGTAAAATTGACAACAGTCTGTGGAGATTCTGATTTTGCTTGTCTTCCCTCCATTAAATTGTTTTCACTACTGTAATGCATATGATTTTTAACTTTCTGTCTATGTGCAATATGTGATTATATTTATTAATACCACAAAGTTGAAAGCAGTGACATATTTTCTCATATATGTCCAAACCCAACTAAAAAATTAATGATTCTTATGAGACCATATTATGTTTCTTTTTTAAAATTTTATTTATTTATTTATTTGTTTATTTATTTTGAGGCAGAGTCTCACTATGTAGTCCAGGCTGGCTTGGACCCACTATGTGGTCCAAGATAACCTCAAACTCACTGTGATCTTCCTGCCTTAGTCCCTCAAGTGCTGGGATTACAGGCATGCACCACCACTCCCAGCCAAGACCTTTTCATGTTTCTTTATTTTATTTATAATAAAGTTCATGGGTGTTTTTATTTGCACTCCTATTATTATCTTTGTAGCTAGATTTTCATTAAATCCCACAAAACCAATATGTAAAAATAGGCATTGTTTTGATACTTAGGAACTTAAGGCTTTATACGGTTAAATCATTAAATAGAGAAAATGCAGGTTTGTGTTATTGTTGATCTTTATCAAAGTATAGGGTATTCTGAATATTGAAAGTCATGCTGACCACTTTTCCTGGGTTTCCTGCGAAAATATTCTAGAAAAATTCCTGAAATGTCCACAAAATTTCTTTTATTCATCTTTGCTGACTTAATGACATTTTACAGTGATCAAACCAATTTTGTAACTGGCCCTGGAACTGTTGAATGTAGGAGTGAACTTCAGTTCCATGCTTCATATTTTTAGTTCCCTGTTCTTTTGTTAATATACACATGAAAAATAATCTTTTTCAAAAATACTGGCAAAGTCAGTCAGAGAAAAAAAGTATTGAAATATGATTTATTCCCCTCCTGTCTCTGAAAAAAACAAAAAGTTTGGTAGTCAATAAGTGCCCTATGAAATGCCTGAGGTTAATTGCAGGCTGGTTTTTGGAGACAAGAGGAAAAGATCTTCACTGTTAGCTCGAGGGGACTGCTTTAACACTATCCTGGAAAATTTCACCAAGAGCCCAGCCTACTAGACTACATAGAAATAAGTTGAAAAGTAAATAACTTTTGTTTCCTTTCTTGAAAATTAAAACAACTTGCTGGTAGAAACTCAGCTAGTAACCTTCTCCACAGCAATCAGTTAGCTAAACAAAAGCCTTACCATCTTTAAAAATAAATGAAGATAAGAAAATAAGGTGCAAAGATACCAAAATTTCAAATAAAGCATGTAGTCTATACTGAAATAAAACCAAGGCCTGCCTCTATTTTCTGTATATGTAATTTTGCTTATCAGATGGTTTGAATAGGTTTTTTTTCCTTCATTATAATGGTAGGTTACTCACAGTGATGAAACTATTCTTTACAGATTATTTTCCAGTCTAGAGAAACCTCTTTTAAGATCCATGAAAGCAAAAGGAAAATTTAGAGTAGATGATTCCTCTGTCTCCCATGTCATATAGGTGCTAGGGTCCAGGCTACATTTCTCAACATACATTTCAGAAGGAGGTTTGAATAGCTGCCTGTTAAACTATCAAAATTGCTTTCAGTTCCCTTGAGCCATTTTCTTCATAGAATTTCAGTAATTGTTTCTTTCTTTTCTTTCTGCATATATATTTTTTTTCTGAGCTTATCACCATACCAAGGACAGAGGCTGTATTTTAAGTTCTCTTGGTATATTTATTTTTCTTTTAACAGTCCTTTGAATGAAGCACAAGAGTAAGGCATTTGAGAATGATAAATGCTAGTCACGGTATGATCACTTGTACCGCTTATTACAATTCTGAACTCACTCTCTTTAATGGTTAGTTGCCAGGTTTATGGAAATGCCTTCCTGGATACTCCCAGATTAGATTAGTTTCCATTGTTACACCTGTTCAACTGATTTTTTATTGCAACATTTGGAAAATTTGAGAAATTAGAAACTTTGAAACACCATGCAGTTTAAGTAACAGTATTGTAATAGAATTTGCTGTTATTATTTTGATGCAGGTCTCTGGAAACTTTTGGTAGTCAATTTGGAAAGTAAAGTCATCATATCATCAAAATATAAAGGTTAAGAAATCTGAATAATTATTGGGAAAAAACGACTCAGAATGCAAAAGAAATAATAAGGTGATACAGCACCATTGTGATTCTCAGGACAGAGCAAGGTGAAATAAAACTCTTGGAAGGTGAGTGAATTAAAAATACTAATAAAATTCCTTTGTTATAAAAAATGATAACAATTAGAATTATTACATTTGAAATACCAATGAGAATCTTGCTTGCCAAATTTTGTATCATGCTTTTCTTTGTTCAAAGAAGAAGAGCTCTGAGAATATGACCTCATGAATATCAATTACTAAAGTTTGCAGCCCAAATTAAAGGAACACAGACAGATGGTGTTCTGACCATTTGAAAATTAGACTGTCTTTTTCTCTTCTTTGGGTTATGTTTAAAAACGACTCTTTGCACTCCTCAGCTGTCTGGGCTAGTATTAATATTCCCTGGGATAGTCACTGATCTATTTCACCTTTGTGTGCCCTACTGTCATGTAAGCCAGGCTTACAACCAGGCCTTGTACACAGTAGATGTGGAATAATTATGAACTGAGTTAAAGCCATTGTGCCTAATCTACTTATAGAGAACAGAAGTAACTGATGACAATTCTTCAAAGCCAAGTAGCTGGTGAAGGGTTTGATCTTATTCATTTATTTGCATTTGATTATTAAATACTTCAGAACACATGTGGTTGTCATATGCACCAACATCTAAATTTGAAGTGACTTACTGTTTTTTTAACTTCAATCAAGGTAAAGCATATTTCTGGCAATTCTTCTGCATCTGTAGATCAGAGGGAGTCATGTTGTGTATTTTTCTGTAGCACTAAAATCCAACTCATAATCTAAAATTTTCTTCAGGAAATCCCTATAGAGAATTTAACTAAGATCTTCTAGTCAGATAATAACTTTGTTTCCCTGTACCGTGTCTTACACCTTTTAGTAATGATTACTCATGTTTAGGTACCTTTTTGTTGTCAGATACTTGTGATGCTTTAGTGAATTACAGTGTATCAATTTCCTGATGAAAGGCACCAAAGCTTATGCATCATGGTGTTTTCGTCAGAATCTAGCAGATTGTTTTGCATATCACAGGTTCTATGTATTTAATGACTGTTAATTGAAAAAATACATTCACTACATGCAGATCTTGGGAACTGTTGAAAGTTTAGACTTTGGAATTCAACCACTGCTTAGTTTGTTTCCCAGTTTCACTACCTTTTATGTGTACAGTCTTGGACTCAATCACTAAACCTCACTAAGCCTCATCATATTAGTACATTCAAGGACAAAAATCATATGATCATCTCACTAGATGCAGAAAAAGCATTTGACAAAGTCCAACACCCATTCACAATAAAAACTCTACAGAAAATTGGAATGAATAGAATATTTCTCGATCTGATAAAAGCCATCTATGACTAACAAAACAACCAACATCATACTAAATGTCCAAATTGAAAGCTTTCACTCTAAAATCAGAAACAATACAAGGATATTCACTATTACCACTCTTCTTCTGCATAGTTCTAGAAACATTAGCCAGAACAATTAGACAAGAGAAAGAAATAAAAGGAATAAGGATAGAAAAGGAAGTTACTTACCATTATTTATGGACGATATGATTCTTTACATAGACTACCCCAAAATTTCCACCAAAAGACATGTAGACTTACTAACCAAATTCATTAGCATAGCTGGGTACAAAATCAACACTCAAAAATCTATATTCTTCCTGTACATAAATAACAAAGTAACTGAGAGAAAAATTAGGAAATCAACACCTGTCTCAATAGCTTCCAGAAAAATGAAATACCTAGGCTAACAAAGGAAATAAAAGATCTTTACATAGAAAACTGTAATACTCTGAAAATGGAGATTGAAGAAGATATCAGGAAATGGAAAGATAGTCCTTGTTCTTTGTTTGGAACAACCAATATAGTGAAAGTGGCCATACTTTCAAAATTGTTAAACAGATTTAATTCAATCTAGATCAAAATACCAATAGCATATCTCACAGAATTACAGAAAATAATCCTAAAATTCATTTGGAAACAGGAAAGACCTAGTACAGCAAAGGCAATTTTGGGCAACAAAGGCAACTCAGGGGTCATTATAATCCCTAATTTGAAATTATACTATAAAGCTAATGTGATAAAAACAGCATGGTACTGACAAAGAAACAAACAAATAAACCTGAAGATCAGTGAGACAGATTAGAAGATGCAGAACAACTCCAACACATTTGGACAACTCATCTTTGACAATGGAACCAAACAACTTCACTGTGAAAAAGATAGCCTTTTTTTTTTTTTTTTTTTTTTTTTTTTTTTTTTTTTTTTTGTGGCAGGGTCACCCTATGTAGCTCAGACTGGCCTTGCGCTTGCGTTGTATGCTATGTACCCCCAAGTTCTCATGTACTTTTGATGGGGCTGAGTCTGACGCTTGTGTTCAGTTGTGTAGTGCCGGGATTGATGATGTGAGTGCTACACCCACCCAGGGGTGGAACTGAGGTACAGTGTAAGGGAGGTGGGTCTTCCTCTTGCTTGCTTCCACCCTCTCTCTCTCACCAGTGCACCTTGCTGTTTGCGGCTGCCATGAATGGCAGTCCTGCCACACCATGCTGCCTTGGAGCCAACTAAGTATGGACTGGAACTCCCTAGAAACTGTAAGAAATAAACCTTTCCTTCCCTAATTTTGGGCGTCAGGTGTTTTGTCTTGGCAACAAGTAAAAAGTAACTAAGCTTTCACTCTAAAATCATTCTGCCCATGCCCAGAGAATTTGCCTGAGACTGAGATTAAGGCCAATGGACTGATTAATCTGGCAGAGGAAATCTCAAGGCAGTGGACTGTTGAAGTGGTGGCCTGGCTATTACTGGGGGCATTTAGCCAGATTTATGTTGGGAATAAAGAGCAAGGAGCCCAGCATGGTGATTTAAAACCTTGTGAGTTTGGCCAGGAAGCTGTGGACTATAAAGATGGAGCTGAGACCTTGATAGCTGAGAAGGAACAAAGGAATAAAAAAGATGGCCTGGGGGGAATAGAGGGGGCATCCTGGGAAGCAGCGGGCCTCCACCCTTTGCAGCCTCAGGCCTTCAAAAGTGAAAGAGTTTGCTTGGAGGAAAACGCCCCAGAGTGCCTTGTCCCAGAGTGGTGACAGAAGTCACAGGAGATTTCAAAACAGTCGCAGCCACACCAGGTCCCAAAATGGAGGCAGCCACAACAGATTCCAGAATGGCAGCAGCATAGAGAAGCTGTTCCTCACAATCAAGTTCAGAGAGCTCAGCGATCCAGGCAGTCGACCCCTACAAGACTATACTCTTAAGGGAAATAAATCAGACATGCATGTTTAAGTACTCCATTTTTTCTCAGAAATAAGAAATCAAAAGAGTAAATAAGGGTCAAAATGTATAATAGATATTGGGAAATGGGAAAAAATTTGTTCACATGGGAAGGGGAACAAGGAGGGGGGGAGAAGGAAGGAAGGGACAAGAAAAAGAAAGAAGGAAAAAATGGAAACAAGGTTTTTGTGAATAACAAGGAGCAAGGAATTAAAGGAAGGGGAGGGGAATGGAAAAAAAGAAGAAGCAAAATATATCATGTACAGGTGCAAATTCTCTATGATCAGTGTTGTCATTATGTATATCTATAATGTACCAGCAAAATGAATTGAAATTAAAAAAAAAAAACTCACAAAGAGAAGGGTGATAATACAAATCCATCTCAAAGCACTGTGGGCTTTGTAGCCAGCTCTGTGTTTGCTTTTCTTTTTCTTTTTCTACATTAAAACTTGTCATCTGGCTAAACAATTTGTATGACAGGATTTATAAAAATCTTAGATTTTGATATCCATGAAGTCAGTATTAAACTTTGGCATGGCTGCCATATATCTTCATATCAGTCTTTTGATAGAGTAGGTAATGTTCATTTGCATATTCTTTTGATTCCTATCTACTTTTCACTTCTTATTTCCTATTAGGTAAACTAGAACTGCAGAAGAATTAAAACAATGGTCATTGTTTAGATAAGCTGATAATGTTTTTGAAAATCATTGTTTTCATTAAAGAAGTGTCAAAATCTTGTCTACGATACATATTGATAAACACTAGAGAGATTATGGTAGTACTCCCTGTTAGTCAAAAAATAGAATGTATGACTGAAGCCTTGTCAATTATTTCTTTTTGGGAAGATCTTGAAGACACAATGTACTCAAGGAATGATGTTAAAATGAGGAGTCTGGGGTTGTTTTATTTTGTGTTTGCTAGTTTGATTTTGGTTTTGTCTGTCTTTCTGTCTCTCTCCCTACCTCCCTCTCTCTCTCCCTCTCTCTCTCTATATATATATCCTATCTCTCTCTCTCTCCCTATCTCTCTCTGTGTGTCTCTTTCTGTATCTCTTTGTGTTTCTGTCACTCTCTGCCTCTCTCTCCGTCTCTCTCTCTCCCTCTCCTCTCCCTTTGATGGAACTGGCAAGCAAGCCAGTGTTAGAACACTCTCTGGTTATTTGGATCAAAGGACGTGCCTCATGCTTATGCACCCCCAGATGGTTTCCTTATCACCTCTGCCTTTACCTCTTTCTCACTCAGCTGCTCAATTCATATTGGTAAGAACTCCCAAGGGACTAAGTTTTGATGCGAGAAGACAGAAGACATGATGGCATGACCATGAGGGCCCTTGGCTTTTTTATTAGTTCCGCTCCCTGGAGGTTTGTGTGTTAGCCTACTGGTAAAGGCAGTCAAATTATGTCCTGGATGTGCCCAACCAGGTTAGTTTTACTGCTTCTCAAGAGAAGTAGGGCAGGGGAGTGAAGGATGAGAAAAAAGCCATTTCTGGTTTGAGAAATAAGAAGATATAGCTTTTCCTTCCCATTTAGGGGACAAGACATGTGTTTTCTTTAAGTAATTAGTGCTGGCTTTGTACATAAGGTAGTTTAATACATGAATACTAAATAGCCAGAGGAGACTATTCACTTTGAAAGAACTCCAAAGAATTGAGTTTTCTTTCTCATTTCTATTATCTAAATTCCTTTAGAATTGGTCTTATTCATTTGCTTATTCGCTCTCTTTAGTATTACTTTTACAATACTAAAGTAATCTATCTGCAGAAAATACCCTAATAACCTTGGGTTTTCTGTAAATAGTTTTCCATATTTCATAAATATCTCTTTACATATTTTATGATAAGTTTTTATGTATCTTTACGGCATCCAATTTTGTTTTATAATTTTCTGCTTTGTTTATAAAATCTATTTAAAGGGCTAGAGAAACTAGACTAGTTAATGGTGCCATGAATTCTTTTCTATCTGTAGAAGCTATCACTTTATAATAGCTGATAATTAGAGGAAAGCTTAGTAGGGTAAGAGTAGTTCTGATAGACATTATTTCTTAACCTATGTATAATAATATGGATTTTACTATAATAGCCATAGCAATAGTTAGTTCCTTTATAAAGTCCATTGTGATACTGATATAGAGGAATGAAACTCCCAACCTACTGTAAGTCCTGTACGAGTTTGTGTTCTCTAAAATCAAAGAATGAATTTTAGGAACAATGGAGGTTAAGAGCAGAATATATTTATTGAGAGAAAGAAAACTTCTGTCTGAGAGAGGGTTGCCAAAGACTTATAGAGTAAAACCATGAGGTGAGGTGGGTCCAAGATGGCGAAAACCTGGGAACTCACAAGGTGGACATAAGGTGGGACAGAACTATGGTTAACCAATAAGATTAACTGCTCAGGTGAAATTGATTAAATCAGGAACAAATGGGGAAAGAAGTCACGTAGTAAGCAGACATGCTTAATAACAGCGACTCTTCCTGCAGGGGGTTGGGATGGTGACTCCTGACTTCCTCAGGGTGATAGAGAACTATTTAGACTGTCAGTTCTTAGGATGTGGGTGTATTTGCTTGATCCTTTGTCTTGAGATCTGAACCACAGCGGGAGGTGTTTGTCTCTTCCAAGGTTGCAAGGTATCTGAACATCAGCACTGGCTCCTTTGAGGTCTCAGCCCTGTATGGCTGCCTATAATATTTCTAACTAGCTCAGCTGCCTGTAATAATACTTTGGGATTTTTACATGGAGTAAGACAGAAGTGGTAATTGCATTGGTGATAATGACAAAAACAAGCTCAACCGGGCATGGTGGCGCACGCCTTTAATCCCAGCACTCCAGAGGCTGAGGTAGGCGGAGCGTTGTGAGTTCGAGGCCGGCTTGGGCTACAACGCGAGTGTAAGGCCGGCCTGAGCTACATAGTGCGACCCTGCCTCAAAAAATCAGGGCTGGGAGTTTGGCTCAGTTCCTTAAGCGCCTGCCCTGGCAGGCGCGAGGTTGTGAGTTCAATCCCCGGTGCCGCAAAAAAAAAAAAAAAAAAAAAAAAAACAAAAAAAAAAAAAACTCAAATGGCCAGGTGCTGAGTTGATCAAATTATACATATTAACATATTTAACTCTGTCACTAACACTGCCCTATTGATGTACACTGCAGATGAGAAAAACAGTTAATGTGGATGCTTAGCTCTTTCAAGATGGTTAAGTAAAGTAGTAGAAACTGAACTTTAAATCAGGGTTGTCAGTCTTCGAAAATATCATGCTTTTGTTTGTTTTCTCTGTGGCTAAAATTGTAACATCAATGTAACTTTGGTATTTGTCCTGTTTTGTTGTTGGGACTTTTCCTGCTACCATGTGAAGAAATTTAAGCTAGTT
>RJWM01008011.1:0-75114 GCA_004363535.1 Dasyprocta punctata | reverse complement strand
TTAAGCATCATTGACTCTGCTTTACAAGTTCTATATGTCAGGAGAAGAGTAAGTATCACCTGCAGAAAGACCTTGCCTCCTATTCTGGGGAATGAATTCATGCATTTTTAGTTGTATCCAGGATAGCTGCATCGTATTAGGTAGAAATATGAACTTGTTGCTGGTCTTTATTTGAAGATTAAGTATGTCTGGTTGTCAAGTTGACAGAGTGTGTTGTGACTGTTGATTGTGATATATCAACTTGACTGGAGTAGAAACCACCTAGCAGACTTGTAAAGCACCCTTCTAAGATGTTTCCAAAGGTTACTGGAACATGCAGGCCAGCAGACTGAGCGGGGAAGATCCACCTTGAATGTGGGTGGCACAAACTGATAGATTTGTAGCTTGGACGGAATAAAAGCAAAAGATGGAGGAACTGAATGCACTTCAAACAGCTCCATTCTGCCTCACTGGGTGCATTGTTTGCTACTATTATCTCTTGCTGCCATCAGGCTCCAGCTACTTAGGCCTTTCAACCCAGACTCACACCAGCAGCTCTCCAGGGGCTTCCAGGCCTTCAGCTTTGGATTGGGCGTGGGGAGGAGGGGTGCATCCTTCATCCCTCTCTTACCAGGGCTTCCAACTTCTTAGACTGAACAGCTACTGGAACCTCAGACTCCCCAGCATGTAGATTTGCATTTTGGCCTCTACCACATCTGAGCCTATAAGCCTAAAACATCCCTCTGTGCGTGTGTGTGTGTGTGTGTGTGTGTTATCCATTCGGTTCATCCAGAGAACACTAACCAGTATACCAGGTCAGATCCCAAGCAGAAGAACCAGCTGAGCTAGAATTCAGACAAATGGACACAGGGTGATGGGCCCATGAGCAGGGCCAGCTGGGAGGTCATGCACAGTGAGGGAGTGGGCGCTCCGCTTTGCCAGAGCTGGGGTTACAGGAAAGCCTGCGCTCCGGGTTGCTCTTATAACAACTCCTAATGCTTTTCTTATTGTAACACATGCTACGCGAGGAGACTTTAGGGGAATACAGATAAGACCCAAGACCTGTTCTC
Organism: Dasyprocta punctata; assembly: GCA_004363535.1. NCBI lineage: Eukaryota > Metazoa > Chordata > Mammalia > Rodentia > Dasyproctidae > Dasyprocta > Dasyprocta punctata. Next base: position 74,065 of record RJWM01008011.1, on the reverse strand, counting down.
CGCCCGCCCCCCCCAACCTCCTGCAGGCCTGTGAACCTCTCGCAAGCCCCAGTCCCATTGTCATCCATCAGAACACATCTCTGGAGAATTCTGGTTCCAGTAGCATCCTGTGAGTTCAGCAGTGTCTGTGTCTTCATCAGCTGCCGTTTACAGCCTCCAGCCGTGCAGGCGATTTCTCCCTCCTGACATCTGAGGGGAAAGATGAACTGCCAGCAGTGAAGACCAGCTGCAGGCGCTCCTAACTGACTGGGCGATCGCTGCCATGGGAACCACGCACATGAGCCTGGGCCCAAGTCACAAAGCGCACAGCACCTGTGGGGGAGTCTTCACACCTTCACCCTATTCAACACCTAAGGCCCTGGCTCTGCCCTGCCCACCACCCGAGGTGGGTGAATGTCTCTGGAGAAGTAGGAGGTGGAGACCCACGGGGTGAGCCTCAGGGCTTCAAGAAGATTCCAGGGCAGACATGAACTGCAGGACTGGAGACAAACGCAAATCACACCCAGACTTTCTCATGATTTGTTCTTCAACCCTTAGGAAACCAGTGGTGTGGAGCAGCTTCAGGAGCAAGATGGAGGGAGGGGGGCTAATTAGAAAAGTGCCCCTCTCCCCAACACACGAACACGCTTAAATCACCACACCCAGCGGGCCCACGGCAGAGCCGCTTCCTGGGCCACGAAGGAGGGCATGGCAGGCAGCTGTGGGGACGTTTAACTTTTGGGGATCCTTACAGTCTTGCAGTTACCCCAGATCCTGGGTTTGATCCTCATCCAAATGCAGGCCCAGTCAGTCCTTTTGTGCCTTAGCGTTCCAACTCGGGTCACCACGAGTCCCGCAGCGCATGGACACCTAAGACAGGCCCCACCCGGCTGCTCCAGGGCGGGAAAGGCGAGGGGACGCGGTGTCCGGGAACGCAGGGCTGGACCTAGTTGCCAGGCGCGCGTTGCCGGGTGACCGCGCTAGTGGGAGCTGGGCCGGCCACGAGCTCGCAGTCCCCACTATGGCCTCCCGCAGCGCCGGCACCCTGCTGACCGAGTTCAACGCCGCCTACGTGCCCCCCAGCCTCCTGCCCGGGTAAGCGCCGCGCCGGCCACGCTTCCTCCCGCCACCCTGCGCCTTTGGGGTCCCCGGCCGGCCGAGTGGCCCTGCTGCAGCGGTCGCGGTCGCAGCAGGCGCTGTGCAGGAGCGAGCGGGCGCTCACGGAGTCCCCTTGGCAGGAAGTCGGCTGCTGAGCAGCAGGGAGCCCGCGATGACGGGACCTCCCTAGGATGTGGCCCCAGGAGGGAGAGAAGAGGGACGCAAGTGGGCTTTAGGGTTTGGGGGACCCCTAAACAGCGGCGGCCTGCTGCGGGGTGTCTGTGTGGGGAAACCGGGCAGTGCGGGATACCCGGCATTCAGCAGCGTGAGTGTCTGTGGGAGGGATCTGGCGCGCCAGTGGTTTGAGGATGGTAGCGGGGACTACCCCGCCGACTTCCACACATGTTCCTCCTGCGAACTGAGCAGACTGCAGAACGCCGAGATCTCACAGTATGTTTTGAGTCTGGGACCGTGTTCACAGTAAGCAAACGTGGAGGAGCTGTCACAGTAGTGTCATTTCCCGAGGCTGGGAGCTGGGGCTTCAGCTTTCACCCAGAACATCTGGGGACACCACTTTGGACAGGCATTGGACAGGTCAAGAGCTACCTTGTTTCCCAGTAAAGTTGATTTAACAGGCAATAATTTCCTGAAGCCAGGGCTGTTGGAAAGGGTGCCTTAAGGAACTGCCTTTCCTTTCCTCTGTCTTTCTTTTTCTTTCTTTCTTTCTTTCTTTCTTTCTTTCTTTCTTTCTTTCTTTCTTTCTTTCTTTCTTTCTTTCTTCCTTCCTTCCTTCCTTCCTTCCTTCCTTCCTTTCTTTCTTTCTTTCTTTCTTTCCTTTCTCTCTCTCTCTCTCTCTCTCTCTCTCTCTCTCTCTCTCTCTCTCTCTCTCTTTCACTCTTTCTCTCTTTCACTTGAGAATGATGTGTCCAGCACTGAGAAGAGGGGGTGCTCGATGTTGTGTTAAGATGTGGGGGAAACAAACAAGGGGGGCTCCCCTCACTGTCTTGTGTAAATGCATAAATTTTAGTTCACATCCATCTTTGCAGTTTTAGGCAGTGGTGTTTGCACCACATTCTGGCTGTTTATTGTGATGGTTTTTTTCTTAAGCCCCGCACAGCCTCTGGATGGAACTTCTTCTATTGCCCTGCTCCTTGGCCATTTGCTGTCCATGGGGTGAGGCCTGGTGCACCTGCAGATCCTACTCTGTGACTCCCCCATTCTCTGGAAGGGGTGGGAGCAATTGGTTTAGGAAGCAGTTCCCAGGCTGCCTCTCTATCCCTGCCACTTATCTGTGGTTTCCGAGAGCACAGGACCCATCCCGTGATTGATTTAGAAACAGCGATAGCAAGTGGGTTATAGATACAGCTTCCAGGCTGGCCTGGCCCGGTCTGCTGCTTTCTAGGCTGGTTCTTTCTGGGAGGGATGCACTCTTCTGAAAGATTCCCTGTCAGGGAGGTTGGGTTGTTTTCTGAATGCTACCTCCTTGGGAATTTTGTTAACTTAATGAAAGAATCCAAGATTGTTCACCACATTTGGATAATTATTATTTTTGTGTGTCTTTTCAAACATTAATCACAGACTTTTACAATGCAGCCAGTCTCTTCTGACACTCAAATCACCTCCTTTGTAGTTTTATTCATAAAAGCAGAGAATATTTAGTCTGGTAAAGACCTCAAAGATCACACAGCCTAGGCCCCTCCTGTTCCAGACTTGGGCACCAAGGTCTTGCCTGAACCCCACACTGGATATGGTAGAGATGAGCTAGAATTGGGTTCTTGGTGCCCAGTGCTAGCACCATAAACCTTCACATATGAACACCAACTATGTGCCAGACTTTGTGCTGGCCCCTTTATAAACACGCTTTTTCAAGAAAAGATCTGTATAACCACCATGCCTGGTAGTGCACACCTATAATCTCAGGACTCAGGAAGCTGAGGAAGCAGGATCACAAGTTCAAGGCCAGCCTGGAATACTTAGAGAGGCCTAAAAAAATAAAAAACAAAAACAAACTATATAACCACCCAGATATGGAATAGCCAGTTTTCCTGAGGTCATTTAGCAAAGAAGCTGCTCAGTCAAGTGTTTGTGACTTTAACACAACTGCTCCCCCGAGTTATCTACCCAAATCCCAGGCCACCTCTCATTCTACCTCCCTTCGTTCCCTCAGCAGATGGAAATGGAGCAGACACGGAGAGCCTCTGCAGCCAGCTGGCTGGTTTTCAGTCCAGACTCCATCTCTCCCTTGCCCTGGGCGAGTTACATCTCTTCTTGCTGCTTTGCTTACCGTATCTGTTAAATGGGGATCCGAATGGTGTGCAAGTTAAAAGAAACTCAGATCAGCTCATGCACCCTCAGTAACTTAGCTATCACCGTTAGTTAGACCCTTGCTGTGTTCAAGCCTTAGCTAGGCTCCTCCATGGGAGAGACCATGGTTCCAGATGGTTGGTGAGATGCAACGATGCTGATGTGCTGCTAGTCGGCCAGGATGTTCCTTTTTGTTCCTCGCTGCTTCTGGGCATTGTAGCTCCCGGGAACCTTGCTGCATGTGCCTGGCCTTGGTGCCATCCTAGAGTGGGCAGGGAGATCCTGGCTCAGTCTCCCAGGGATGACTGGGGGTGTCTGCCTCCTGCCAGCAGGTCAGATATGGGTGGCACCCTCCCTGGGTTCTCTACCTCCCACCCTGCTCCCCAGGATCTTGGTGTATTCCTTCATGCCCGCCTTGTTACTGTCCCTGATGCTCACAGCTCCCACCAAGTAGCTCTTCCCAAAAGCCAGGGCAAGAAGATTAGCACCTGGCCCCTCCCTCCATCTGCCTAGACAGGCAGTTGTACCTTTATCTGCAACCGAGCCGGGCCTCAGGGCCCTAAACCAGCACATTCCACCCTTGCTCTTATCAGAAGGATGGTGTCACAAAGGTGCTGTGCCCCGTCCCCAGAGTCCCTGAACAGCAGATACACATACCCAGTGCTGTGCTCCTGTTTAATAACCGCCTCTCTGGAGGAGAGAAGCTTTCACCCCATCTGCAGTACACATACCACCTTCCCTACCTCGTGCCAATTTCAAGCTGTCCACGTGGTGTCCTTAAATGAGCTGGGAAGGAATGCAGCCAGCCCAGCATCATAGAGGACAGCGGTCACCCTCACCGAAATTTCACTTCCCCCGGTTCCGGGTACTCCAGATCAAGTGTTATCCAAAACCACTGAATGGGAAATTCTGGGAAAAAACAATTTAGAAGTTTCGAATAATTTTTATTACAGTATATTGTTATGATTGCATTGCATCATTATTGCTGTTTATTTCTTACTTTGCCTAATTTATCAATTACACTTTACCATAGGTGTGTGGATAGAGATAAGCATAGTAACACAGAGTTCAGCACACTGCCAGGTTTCAGGCATCCCTGGGGATCTTAGAATGCACCCCTGTGGAGAGGGGCTGGTTGCATTGCACTATAGACATACCCTGAGAGAAGGAAAATAGTAAGATGTAATAAAATGATAGGAAACCATGAGTTTCGAGGGTTTACAACCTTCGTCTTTAGTGTGTGCTGCTCGGTACGTGCTGTTTAGAAAGTTGGCTACTTGCTGTCAGTCCTCATGCCCAGCTGCCGAAGCAGGGCTGGCCCAGATCCAAGTCCCAAATACAGAGGAAACAGAAGCTAAGTTTTCAAGCCTGGCTGTTCTCTACTGCGATGCACTGCCCTGCAGGCAGCCCTATCCTTAAACCCCCTGTTGGCAGGCAGGTGCACGGAGTCCTCTCTCTGCCCAACCACCTTCTCTTCTGAGGATCCACAGCCCCCACTCTGAGAACCTCGGCCTGTCCCAGCCTTGTGTTTACAGATAGGGCTGTGGGGCAAGGCAAGGATACAGATAGGAATAAAGTATATCCCTCTAGCCCCAGAGAATCTAATTCAGAAAGAAAAAATTCCAAGGGGCCAGCTCATTACAAGCACAACAGAATGTGAATTGGGATATAAGAAAGGTATGAAAGCCACAAGAATGAAAGGGAGCAGGGCAGGGTCTAACGGAGAGGTCAGAACAGGTTCCAAGGAAACAAGGGTCCCTGAAAGATACCTGGAAAGATGGGTAAGATAACCCGGGAGGGATGGGGGGGTTCTGGACAGAGGGAGGAGCTTGACAAAGTGTGGGGCAGGAGGTTATGGCAGGGCATGCGTCCAAAATAGTGAATGCCCTCTTTGGCTTTAGTGGCAAAGCTATGATACGGAAGAAATTTACAAGGCTGGAAAGACCATTTACAGAGGCCACATCAGGATGCCCTGAGTAGCTGACCCAGTTTGTTCTTAATTTCACAGCCGGTGAGAGCCCTGGTAGGTTCTGCCCAGAGGGAGGCTCTGACCAGAACTGTTCCCAGCAGGAGGTGTTTTTGTGGAGAAGTGGAAAGGGGACACGTTGAATAGTAACAAGTTAATTAGTTAATAAAGTTGCTCATGGGATTCCTGATGCTCATGGTAATTAATTTTAATGTTAGCTATGGGGCCAGATGGTGCTGTTAAGAGGCAGTGAGGGACTGCTCCCTGGATGCACCATAATCCACTGTGGGCTCTAGAATCCCAGTGATTGTTACCCGGGGGCCCGGCTCAGCCCCAGTCAGAGCTTGTACGTGTACAGGTGAAACTTGGGGGCAGATTCAGGGCCACAGGTCAGGTGCAAGCGTCCAGCAAAAGGTGTGATTTTGCTATCCTCTGCCAGTCCCCTCTGTTGCTTCCCACCTTAGCTGCTCACAGACCCAACAAAAGCAGGGGTGCCAAGGGCTGTGCTTGGAGCTCCCATGGGTCATGCGTGAGGCCCATAAATGCAGATGCACACAAAAGACATACTCCTAGCTTGCCATGGTGTGCACACCAAGCACTAAGGAGTTGACCGTGCACATGTGTGCACGTGTAGGCAGGAGTGCGCACGCGCGCGCGCACACACACACACACGTACACATGCACCTACCTGCCAGAGCAGCAAGTTCTGAAGGGAAGCCAGGCAGAGCCTGGGAGGCTGTGGAGGAGGAAGGGGTTTCTTTTCTATTGGGATGCAAATATCTTGGCATTCAGAGAGGGTGGAAAGGCAGGGAGAGGAGGAGGAGCACGGCAGAGAGCTTGGAGGTGGAAAAGAGAAAAATCAGAAGGACGAGTCACATTTCTATAGCTCCTTTCTTTAGAGGAGCCTGACACCCCTGTGGGAGGGCTGCTGCATGTGCTATGATGATCAGAACGCATCCGCTTCTCACACAGTGCTCCCGAATGTCCCGGCCCTGGGGTTCTGGGCTTCTCCCTCCTTCAGTGAGCATTTATTGAACCCTTGTCATGAGTCCTGTACTGATGACAAGGGAGAACCCACATTAGCCAAGGAAGTAGATTCATTAGCGGAGAAAGTATATGTGCGTGCATCTGGGCTCAGACTTACAGATGACAGTCCTAACAATGGGCACAGCCACTAGGTGCAAAGTGTGGTCAAGGAAGGTGACAGAGAGTACTGGCTCTTTTGCAGTGAGCAAGTGGCAAATGTCCAGGTGGCAGGAGGAGGTCAGCATTCCAGGTAGAACTCCCACTGGGCTCGGAGGTCTGGGGTGCACAGGAGCCCGTTGACCGAGCACCAGGCCTGGGCACCCATGGGGGCAGTGAGGAAGGTCGTTGAGGCCTCAGGGTTCACGCAGGCTCTGTCTAGAGGGTGAAACTTCGTCAAGGAAATTCAAGGTTGTCAGGTGAGCATAGCAGTGCGCAGGAGAGGGTGGGGCGAGGCTGATGGAGCAGGCCAAACAGCGGGACTACCAAGGCCCCTGGTTTCTGGCTTAGGTCAAATGTGGATGGGTGGTGTTGCCCAGGCCAGGCATCTATTCCAGGGCACAAGGAGTGACAGGCTGGCTTCAGCCATACTGGGCAAGCCCGACGCGGGCAGCGGGGCATGTGGATCTATTGTTAGAATGGTTGGAGAAAGAGACAAATTCAGGCATCCTGGGTGCGCTGGAGGTACTGGATGGGCCCCATAAGTGAGGTCTCCCAGGAGGGTGAAAACGGAAGAGGATCCTGGGGCAGCACAACATTAAAAGATGATCCCAGGTAGAAGCCAGACCTGCTGCCCATCATCCCTAACCTGCCCTGCCCCAAGATTCTTCTGAAGCCTCACCCCAGGGACCCCCCCATGGAGCTCAGTCAATACCACCCATGGGAATGGCCTTCCTTCCTGGCATTTGATAATGTACCAGCCTTGACCCGGCTCTGACTTGGGTTAGAGCTGGCTCTGCCTGAGCCCACACAGCGCGGCACTCAGGATATGACTATAATTTCTGAGCAAAACTAGAAGCTTAGTGTTCCCAGGCCCTGGCACTGTGCCAGCATCCAATGGATTCCTAACAAAGTGACACTTCATGTCATCAGACTCTTTGAAAAAGGATATATATACCAAAAAGATCACCCCAAGTCCAAACACCCAGAATTAAACCAAGATTGCCACTCAGTGACCATCGCTCCAGGTCTGCCTGCATGTGCATGCTATATGGATGGAGTGAGTGGATATAAGGATAGATGGAAGCAACTTTATGTTTAAAAAAATGATCATACTAAGTTTGCTATTTCAAAATGAAAACCACAAAATTTAGTCTTATTAAAACTTAAGAGAAAGTGAAATAAAATGGAGATAGACTTTAGACAAATGTCAACTCATCACGAGATGTGAATTCTCTAAAAAGAATTCCTCTAAAGGAGAGGGAGTAATGCAACCCACTCAAGGGTGGAGTCAATCTGTTGTGTTTTTAGTGACAGTTTCAACTTAGATGCTGTGGGTTGACTGCTGGGTGGCATTCTTAGCAAGTGCACCCCCACTCCTCCAGCTCCCCACCACCAACAACTTCAGTTGCTCAAGTTATTTTTACCTTGACAGGTTTTACAACATTTATAGTCTGTTCTACAAGCAGCCTTCACCCGGTTGCTATTCCTGGCTCTGTTTTTGAGTTGGCTTGAAGATCACCACCCCTCATTCTCACGGAGGTGCCACATTACTGAGCTGTGCTTTTTTCCTTTCAAATCACCTCTTGGTTGGCAGAGTTTTATCATTGATGATTACTTTCAAAAAGGACTTGGGAGCACTTTTTTTTTTCCTGCGTGTTTTCACCTAAAGAAACGACTGGCTTTCTACCTGGTTGGACACTTGGTGCATACGCGGTTCTGGGTCATGCCCTCTGTCCTGCAGAGTAAGGTGGGCATCTTTCTTCATGTTCCATTCTGTTGCTTTATCTTCTTGTTGAGGTTTAGCAGACCTGATAACTTTGAACCTCCTCTCATTCCCTACATTCTGAACCAATGGAGCAATAAGAGAGTAAGGATTGATATCAGAATGGATGTCAGATATATTGAAGCCCAGAATGAGACAGGCAGGGCTGAAGTCTGTCCACCTAAGACACTGGAGGTGCAATGTGTGTTTCCTTGCTTGCAAGAGAAAGGATGAAGGAGGGGTGGACTAGAGGGGCCCAGTTTCCCCTAGCACTCACTCAGCACCCAGATATTCCATGTCCTGTAGGCAGGAACAAGTTTAGCATGGAGTTCCACACCAGACCACAGGATGGATGGAAGGAAGTGGCATCTTCCTATCAGTTCCATCATTGTCTTTTACCTCTCCATCCATCAAATACATATATTTTAGGAAGTTTCATCTACAGCATGAAGTACTGTCAGGATCCTTCTTCTACTTCCCAGGGAATATTTTCTTTTATAACGTTTCTGCATCAGCGCAGCTATCTGCAGAGAGACAGTGTCAACCAAGAACACGGATGACCTTATGGGACCTTAATTAAAAAGTAGAGGTTCGTGGTTAAGTGGTGAGTCAGAAATCAGACTGAGGGTGGTCAGGAAAGCACAGAAGTTGAAGTAATAAAGGCAGAAGGGACAAGGTATTCCTTGGTGAGATTAGAGAATAAAGAGAAGAAGTAGTGTGTGAGACAGCAGCGAGATCTCCTGCACAATTCTGCAACTTAGGAAAGGCCAGTGCACGTCTCCAAGCAGAGAGGGGGAAGCCAAGAGAGAAACGTGAAAGATAGCAGAGATGTTGCTGGTGTTGTCATCCATGTCTGTAATCCCAGCTACTCAGGAGGCTGGGACAGGAAGATCAAAAGTTTGAGGTTAGCCTGGACAGCTTAGTGAGTCTCCATCTCAAAATAAAATTAAAAGAGTTGGGGATGTAGCTCCGTAGGAGAGCACTCCTGCATTTGATCCCCAGGGAAAAGGTGCCAGAAGGGAAGGACGGAGGCTGAGAGAAGTGGAGAGCTGAAATGGGGTAACGGGGGCTCCGGTGCTGCAGGAGAGCCGGGCTGCAGACCCGGGGACAAGGGGGAGGCACGCTAGCGACAGGAGGACTCTGTCTCCTGGAAGTGACTCACGGGAGGGGCAACAAGTACTCTGCCACCCTCACCCCTAAACCTCCAGGTAAGAAGGAGACAGCCATAGGCAGGGATTTGGGAGGGCCCAGCGGGAAGAGCTCTGAGGATCCCAAGGGCCATGCATGAGGCTCGGGACAGTGTGTGTCATGGCCACGTCAGCAGCCACGTTTCTTGCTCCTCTCACTGCTCTGGCCCCAGCAGCTCCCAGGCCACCAGATCCCAGGAAGAGCCAGTGAGTAACAATGTGTGGGACCAAGACTGCCGCCAGATATTTTGACTACAGCAGAAAGCGATCAGAAAGTGTCAGTAGTCTTTGTTTAGCTTTCTTACATTTTTTCGGAAAAAGCCACCACCCATCCTACTGGTGGGAAGACTGAGGCTTGAGGCAGCTGCCAGGCCACTGAAGCACTGACCTCCAAGCCCTGGCGTAGGACCCATGCCTGGAATGTAGGGCTGGAGGACGCCCCCGGGAACGTTCTGGTGTGTGGTCAGGACTCTCTGATGAGAGAGAGAAAGGACATCAACCCCCTGGAGGAGTGAGCTTCGGACATGAGCCGGAGGTCCCTGCAGCATGCTCACTGGTCCTCGGGTGTTCACGTGCTCAGGTCCAACTGTAAACATCATCTGCACTGCAGGCACATCACCCACTCATCCCTTCATCTGTTTAATAAACAGTTTCCTCCCCGCATACTGCCTGCCAGTCCTGGCACTGAGCCCCGGTAACGCGAACATGAATGGAACAGCAAGCTCTGCCCCTGAGAAGCTGCCACCGGGTGAGAACTGAGCGAAATGTACAGAGACAGAGGCAGCGCAGAAAGAGATGCAGCCGACAGAGGGGATTTTAGGCGCAGAGGGAGCGGATGCTGCCCAGACCTAGGAGTGGCGGCAACTCTTAGAAGAAGGGCCATTTGGACTAGTCCTAAAGGACTGTTTAGTATTTGGGAGGCAAAGAGCAGGATGTGGAAGTGGGGAGTGAACAGGATTGGCACGCCGATGGTGGAAGGCACAGGGCCATAACCCAGGAGAGGGGAGAAGGAGAGAGGCAGTTACACCTGGAGAACCACAGTGGCACCTCAGGACTGGCTGTGGGGTGACAGAGAGGCCAGAGAGGTAGGCAAGGGTCTGACCACAGACAGCTTTGAATGCCTTGCTAAGGATTTGACTTTGGAAAGTTCGTTCTGGTGAAGTGTGGAAAGCGGCTGAAGGGATGGGGCTGTGAGTTCAGGCAGGAGAATACTGAGGGGAATATGACCACAGTCCAGATGGAAGGCGATGAGGCTAGGCTCAGGGGGTGCTAAGCTCGGGATGTGGTGACTGATTGGATAGGATAGAGATGGACGCCCACGTTTCTGAGCTGGACAGCTGGAGAGGACCCTCCTGAGATGGGACTGCTGTGGAAGGTGAGGATGTGAGGTCACATCTGGAACACCCCATGGGGGTGGCTCACGTGCAAGTGGATACAGCGACTAGGCAAACCTGAGTAAGTGGAGGCCTGGTGACGGGAGCCACCCTGGGCTCTGCCCCCAGGCAGTCCTCTGGCCTGGAGGACGACCACCCAGGCAGAGAGCTATGTGCAAAGGAGGAAACCAAGTCCCCTCCACCTGGCCTTCCCCAAAGACCCAAGCAGGCCAGGGCACCTTAGGAAGCCTGTCAAGGCCAGAGGGGCCACGGTGCCCCTCAGTGTATAAGGGCCTCGCTTGGAAGTGGCCCTGGAGCCCTTCATTCTCTGCATCCCCTCCTGCCCTGCTCCGCGCAGGTATCGAGGCCATGTGCCCGGCGTGGCCTTCTCCTTCGGCTCACCGTACGGCACCACCACCCTCAAGTACTTCCAGGACCACCGCTACGCAGCCATGGAGAAGAGCCACATGGGCCTCAGCAGCGGCAGCTCCTTCCCCACCATCTTCTCTCCCAACCCCAACCTGGTGCTGATGGATCGCTCGCACTTGCGGGACCACTGGCTGCACATGGCCAGCTACACTCGCTTCAACCTGGACAGCCACCGCTCCGCCGAGCTGGCATGCTTCTACCAGGTGAGCTGGGGTCAGGCACCCTCCAGAGCAGCTACTTGCTTTCTCAGAGTCAGCAGGGAACCTGGAGATTTGGCTGGGAGGGAGGCTTGGGACTCTGCATGCCTGATATCTCCCTGCCCTGGGGCTTTGTGACTCCTGACCCCATCACCGCTGCTGCTGGTGGAGTGAGGGTGTTTCTGAGTAAAAGGCCAAAGATTCAGCCACAGGATGAATTGCACACGACAAAGGCCCACCAACACCCGCTGCATGGGTCCAGCCTACTGATTTAACCACCTGGACCCTGGTGCCCACTGACCCTCCCAGTCCCCAGGCCCCTGAGTGTGTGCCCTGAGCCAGTCTCAGCCCAGATGACACCAAGATGAAAGAAAACTGCCCACAGTCCATTGCCTTTGTCCTATTCTTCTGGCTCAGGAAGCATCTGGAGAAGGCTGTGGGACCTGAGCTGGCCCTCGTCCCCTGTGAAGATGAGAACTCATTCTCTGCTATGTTTCTGGGCCCCTACTCTCTGTGTCTCCCTCTCTTACAAACATCCTTCCCAGCCCGACTTCAAGGACACAGGTGCCTGGTGTCAGGGCAGGGAACTTGTATGCAAAGGCAACTTCCAGGGGCAGAATGAGGCAGATGTCCTCAGATGCTGACAGCTGTTCCCTCCACCTAGGCTCTCATATAGGACGTGTCCTGTCCAAGAGGGAATGAGGAGGACCACACATAGGCCAAGCTGACTTGTGTTTGTGTGGGCAGTCAGTCTGGGCTTTCACACCCACTTAGAACTGGTTCCTCATCTCCTTTACTGTCTGTAGCAAAGCTGGTGTGTAGATGGGGGGAGGGGAGTTAGATGAGGAACTGAGGCTCAGAGAGGACACCAGCTGATCAGCAGTTGGGTCGGGACTTCAGAAACCCCCGGAGAGTCCTCCAGGGCTGTTAGAGAAGTATTTTAGTTCCTTTCCCATCTCTGGGAAAATATCTAGCACTCACAGTTTAAAAGAGGAGAGGTTTATTTTGGCTCACGGTTTCTGCCCCTGGTTGGCTGGCTCCAAGGCAGAAATGGCATGGTGGACGGGCATGATGGAGGACAGTTGCTCAAACTGCAGTGGCCATGAAGCAGACAGACAGAGAGGGGCCAGGGCAAGAGTACACCCTCCCAGGTCACACCCCTGTAACTATCTCCAACCAGTCCCACCTCCTAACAGCACCATCAGCTACTGAGCTCATTAATGGATGAAGTCACTGATGAGCATGGCACCCTCATGGTCCAATCATCTTCCAAACTCATGAGGCTTTGGGGGACATTTTAGATCTGAACCATAACAGGGGCTGCCTCACTCCTACCCAGCACAGCAGGCAGGGTACAGGTGCCTGAAGTTCCTCCTGCGCACCAGCCTCTGCCTTCTCTCCCCTGGTGGTGCTGCAGAAGGTACAACAGCATCGGAAGTACTACAGAGACAAGACCGGCATGGTACCCCGGGTCCCCTACTTCGTGCTGCCTGTGAGGGAGAGGGAAGGATACCCCACCCCCACCAACCTGTGAGTACCTGTCCTCCCTTCCCACCTGTTGCCAACAAACACATCCACAGGGTATGCGCTCCCTCCAGGGCCCTGCAGGGAACCCAGACAGAAACCAGTTAATGAACTTGCCCTTGGGTGCCTGCAGGGCAAAGTCACAGCTACGGTACAAGGAGCTGGGAGCTCCAGTAGCCTCAGGAGGAATGCCACACGGAATCAGGAAGAGTGCTTTCCCCATCAGATACATCCTAAGTTTGGGAACACACTCCATAGTCTTTGCGGGCCTGGACCTGAGACTCTACCCCTCTGATAGCAGCATTGGTGCAGCGCTAGTCCAAATGCAGCGCAGCTGCTGTCCTCTAGTGGACACGGAGGACACTACGTGGAGCAGGGTCTCTACCCAGAGCGCCAGCCAGGCTAGGAAAATGTTCTCCGAGGGATTTGAAAATGTCTTGAAAGGCCAACTGGCCATCTAGCAAAAAATAGGCATTCCTCTCAGCTTGCCCTCATAGCTGCTGTTATCTGGGACAGCGCCATTCCGGGGAGGGACACTAGGAGGTCAGCAATGGATCCTGGGTTTCTAGCCCTCTGCTGACCCTGCGCTTGCCTCATCTTTCTAGAGAAAGCAGCAGCTGTTCCCCATACAGTTGAATGGCTTTTAAAGATACTCACTGCCCGGAGAAGTGCCTCTCTGGAAGGCAGATGGGTCTGTTTTATAAATAGTACAAACGAAGCGCAGTGGCAGCCTTCAAGGCTTGGCTTGGGTGACCTGGCTGGTTGGCAACTGGGCTTGGAAGGGAACCCGTGTCTCCTGTGTCCAGCGCTAGGGTCTGGGCTGACCATCTCCACTGCTTGGGGAGTAGGTCTCTTCTGGGACTGGATCTCTTAACACCTTCTTTCCAGGGCATCCCCGGTGCTCTTCCTTTTCCAAATTGCCTGGTGTCCTGCCCTGCTGACAGTCTATGCCCAACACAGGATTGCTGGGTTGAGGATAAGGCTATGTGGCCTGGGGCAAATCTTTCCCCTTCTGGAGTTTGATCACTATCACTATCGCCACCATTATCACCATCATCTTCACCATTATCACCATTGCCATCACCACCATAGTCACCTTTACCCCCATCACCGTCATCACTATCACCATCACTGTCGCCATGATCAGCATCACTACTATTGTTGTCATCATCAGCGCCATGTCACCATCTTCACCACTATCATCATCACCATCATCACCATGATTACCTTCATCATCACCATTACCACAGTCACTGTCACCACTGTCTCACAATCACCATCGTTATCCTCACCATCACCACAATCTCCATCAACACCTTCACTACCATCGTGATTGCCACCATGACCATCATCACCATCTTCGCCATCATTATCACAATCATCATCAGCATTGTTACCACATTCACCATCATCATCTCCATCATCAGCATCACAGTCGTCATCACCAGCACCACTAGCACCGTCACCATCATCATCACCACCATTATCACCATCGTCACCCTCATCAGTGTCTTCATCACCAGTATCACCATCACTGTTATCGCTGGTAATATTTGTTGAGTATTTAATCCTTGTCTAGTATTATGTTAAGTGCTTTATCCATTACCCGATGTACTCCTCAAATTGGAGCTCAAGGGAGTGGTACCAAGAGCAGTCCGTAGTTACATGGGTACATATCCATCAGGAGACAGTGTCAGAAGCTATGCTGAGTCTATCTGATGCCTTTGTCCCTGCTCCTAACTACCCATACTGTTAGGCAAATATATGTCCCCCCTTCTCCCAAGCCAGAGCAACTTATCAGATGTTAAAGCGAAGACCATCCGGCAGGGCAGTGGGGCTGGCAGTGGGTCTGCGGGGCTGTGACAGGCACTCTTCACCCTCCTTCCTGCTCCCACTGTCTGACACAGGCTCTGTCTTCACCTCCAGGCCTGCTCTGAGCCCAAAGGAGAAATGGCATCTTTTAAGACTCTCCCCTGAGAACCTGAGGACCTATCAAACCTTCCCATCAGGGAAGAGGGTGTCCTCACAAGAACGACAGAAGAGGGACTGCTACTTTGAGTTCAGAGCTTGAGACCAGGTAGCTGATACCTGGGAGCTTTGCCCCTGACCAGATGGCTTGCGTGGAATAAAATCTTTAGCCACCACATCCCATGCATTTGTCCTCTTTGTCCTAGGGACATTTCACACGGGCCAGAAAGTGCTCCTGAGGTTACTCAGCATCATGTTTTAAGATGTACCCAAGTCTTAGTGACAGGTCACATGGGTAGAGACCTTTGACCTGCACCCACTGATATAATCAAGGAAACCAGATTGTCCCAGGTGTGACAACGAGAGCAAAGTGACCCAGAACATCACCCTGGTGTGAGATGGGAGGGAATTCTTATAAGAGCCCTGACTCAGCAAGGAGGATGTCCTTATTTCTCTTCACTGATGAAGGAACAGAGGTTCAGAGACACTGAGGAAGTTGCCCAAGTCCACACAATGAAGAAGGGACACATTTGGGGTCTGACTCCCAGGCCCTGACTTTTCCACTACACACCCTGCTTGTGGCCCATGTGGAGACTGAGGGGCAGCCTTTGGGACCCTGAAAGACGGTGGAAGAGCAACATCTGGGACAAGAAGCCATTTGTTGCGGCTACTTCGTGCCTTCTGCCTAGACTGGCAGGGACAGGCTGATTTGGAATCTGCCCCCAAGGCTGTTTCTAAAAGATGGGAGACAGCAGCCCAGACTAGTGGCTTGCAAGGAAGTTCTGTGCTTCTGCACCCTCTGGGCGGGGTGCGCACTCTGGGGTGGGTGCTGAGTTGCGCGTCTGCGTAGCCTGGGAAGATCTGCTCTCCCCAGACCGCCGCTTCCATCCTCAGAGGCTCCCCTCCCGGGGGGGGGGGGGAGGACATGGTGAACAGCTCTCTATAGGCAGCCCCTGGCATAGGGACCCCAGGCCAGGAGGGTGCCCACACCAGAGACCTTGCCGGACACTCCAGCACCTCCAGGATTGGACTCTCCGAGGGGACTCCATCAAGCAAGAGGGCTCTGACTGCTCCTGGACGGGTGAGTCAGGACTAAAGGCAAGGGGGCCACAGCAAGGTTCAAGTACACAGGAGGGCGAAGCAGCCCTTCCTCCATAGCCAGCAATTAGCCACTTCCCCCGGGACAACATAAGTAAGAAACTCCTGTGCTCATCAGGTATCTGACTGCTCTAGGGACCTCCCACAAGGGGCTTCTCTTGTGTCCCAGAGCCCCTGACCAGCTGGGCCCCAAACTGCCCTGGAGTGGCCAGATTCATTCCAGGATTTGGCTGAACAGCAAAGCAAATAAGCCCTGATTCCAGGTCATGCGTGGTCTCATTCCAGGGGCCTGGGGGTTTCAAGTAGGACCAAGATGTCTTCTCCATGGAATCAGGACGGGGAAGCCGGCCTCGGCTGGAATGACAGCTACGTGCACATCTCTGTGCCTGCGCACTGGGAAATGCTGGGCAGGGCTCCCAGTGAAGGGCGGGAAGAACAAATCCTTTCCTATGGAGCTTCTCCCACTTGGTCTGGTCTCCTCCTCTTACAATGGGTCAAAAAGATAGGCCGGCCCTGCTTGCTTGACATAATTGGCAAAGTTACACCCTGGAATAAACAGCTCTTAATACAAAGTCCCTGTGTCTGATCCTGTGTTCCAGAAGCGGTGGGCCTACAGGCTAAAGAAAACACTTTGCTTTTATTCTAGAGGTGAGGGAAGGATATGGACACAGTCAGAGCTCGGATCATCTCCCTCGCGCCTGGAGAGGGGGCTTCCAGCGGTCTCCCTCACGGCTGCTGGGTCAGGAGTCTGCGGCCACTTCAGCATCCCCAGAAATGGATCTGAAAGGAACTGGAGGGAAGAATCCTCTGAGCCACTTGCATCCTGCAGTCCTAAGGGACCCTGTAACACTGGGCTCACAGTGGTCCTCGAGGTCCCCACCAGAGCCACCTCTCACGGCCCTTTCTCCTTTCTCTGGGCAATGGCTCAAACCAACCCCAGACCCTTTTCAAGCTTCTTTCAGCATAACCAGAGTGCAGGCTCAGAGCGTTGTGCAGCAGCCACCCATGGAAAGAAATGGGAATGATTCAGAGAGAAATTCAAGGCAGGCAGGTTTCCAGCATCGGTTTTGTGCTAGGCTGTTGTGGAGGAAAAAGAAATATCATTGGTTGGGATGATCCCAAATGTGGTGCCCTCAGGGTCTGCCCTAGCTATGGGCCTCTGGCAGCCACGTTGGAGGGGGGGGCCGTCGCTTCCATCAGGGTGGTTGGAAGGGAAGCGGACGCCTGGCCTGGCTGGAGCCCCTGGATTCTGTCTCTCTGGGAATTCAGAGTCGGAACTGGGAGACACTACTGAGAAATGACAGGGGTTCATCAAACCAAGGAGATATAACTTGACCACCATAGGAAGGCCATGATGGCCTCATGTCTGACACAGCGGAGATGGCTGGATCGCAGCATAAAGCTAAATGTGGAGGAGTAAAGAGAGAAGCAGAGACTTGGAATAGAGAAGGAAGGACAGCCCTCTGTTCTTGCGGGGTTGCTCTCTTGTGCCATTTTGAGTGGACATTCTTCCTTCTATGACACCAAGGGATGGAACAGGGGTTGGTGTGGAAGATACATGTTGACACATGCTAGCTCAGCTTAAAGAAGGCCACTTTTGCAGAGCTCTTTGGTCTTGACCTGGGCTGCCCCTAGAGGCCGTGCATTTCCTGTAAATGGAAGGAGCCAAAGGAGACTGGTAAACATGACCAGGGGCTATGAAAATGGCCAATCATCTCAGGGGTGTTTGGACCAAAGGAGATCATTAAATCCTACTCTCAGAAGGAGAATTGGTTGCTTCCATTAAGTTTCTATTCTTCAGTGGGCACCATGCACCATGGGCAACCTCACATTCCAAGCAAAGCCCCCAGAACCTGTGGCTCCTATAGAACAGTGGCAAAGGCAGCAGCCCAGGCCAGTCCCGGGGGCTGGTTGTGCTGCCGAGGAGCACACAGGTGTGTTGGCCATCCAAGGGCTGCATCTGAGGGTGTGCCGCCCATGTGATTTTCAAGTCCTGTCTTTTAATTCCCCAGAAGCTCCAGTTTTTACTGATTCTGAAAGAGCCTGCCAAGTTCTTTGGGAAGACTGAGATGCTCTATTGCCAAGGAGAGACTGGGAGGTCTTGTCACCTCCACCACCACCACATTAGCCTGTCCCTCCCCACTCCAGGACTCCTTACTTCATGAAGTCTGGAGATTTGGCCATTGCATGTTCAAACTCTGAGAAGGACAGCATGTTGTCATTGTCCAGATCTGACTCACTCAGGACCTGGCCAGGGGAAGGAAGTTCAGAGGAGCCTGGTGTTAGGTAATGGGCTGAGACACAAGGGGACAGAGGTGACTGCCTCATGCTGAGGGGCTGCCACATGCCAGGATCTCTGCCAGGTGCTTAACACTCATCCCCAGGTCCCCTGATCTTTGTCTCCTACTCCTGAGGTAGGTTCTCATCTCCTCCCACAGAGATGAGGGGATGTGCACTAAGGTCAGGGACCTTATGGGCAGACCCTCACTCCTGGGAAGATTCCCCCTGGGGCCTCCAGCACCAGCTTGTCACTGAGAACAGGGGTGCCTTCAACTACCCCCCAATCACCCCATCATCCAGTCACAGGCAGTGGCAGGTTTCATAGTCTTAGAACATGGATCCATGATTTCTCTCGGGTTTGGGGGACTGTCTTCATTCCTTGTTACCGTAAGACATCCAGGTATTGTGTTGCTCTGGCTTAACGTGAGGAAGGATGCCATGATGTGTCAATTTGGTGCCAAGCTGTTGTTGGCCCACCTGCCTGCTCTGATCACCATGTGAGTGGGGATGTCAGCACAGTGTTCTGGGGCCCATGGAAGGATCTTAAAGAGAGGACTGAAAATTGAGTGGTAGTTGCTGACAGCTATGTGTCTATTTCTTGGGATACCTTGTGCTGCCCATCCCATGACCAAAAGTCAATGTATCATCCACTTTAGGTGTCACCCTGGGTCTCCTCCCAAGAAGGTAGACTGATATCTGGTGGCTCCCAGGCCCTCCCCTTCAACCTCTGGGTACATGCATGTTGTATGAGGTCCGTCAGCAGGTCCTCAGATACATCGTCACTGTTCAACAGTCGCAGCACGATCCTCTGCAGGTCTTCCTCATCAATGAAGCCATTCTCATTAAAATCTGCAAAGAGGAGGCAGTGCTTGTGCTGAAGGGAGTTGGGGGCTGGGTAGGAAGTGGTCTTGGAGAGTTCCAGAGCCCATGGCACAGACGCCCATCAGCCATAGGTGGGCAGGAAGCAGGGCAGGCTGCAGACGAAAGCAGTGCTCAACAGCATGGCAGAAACAATAATCACAGCACAGAGGTGAGTGATACTGCATGCTCAGCCCTGTCCTGAAAGCTGCACCTATTTTAAGCTTCTGCAGCTTCATAATCAATCTATTATTATCTTATTTTACCAAGAAGAAATTGAAGTGCAAAGTTGTTATAGGACTTCTTATACCCACACTGCTAAAAGGGCAGGGTTTCAATCCCAGCTAGGCTGACCCCTGAACCTCACGTGCCATGGAAATCTCCATGGTGGAGCTGAGAAGCCCAGATGTCTCTTAATGCCAGGAGCCAGACAGCACAGAGGAGTGGAAGGCAGCCTGGGTCTGGAGCCAGAAGTCTTGGGTTCCAGTCCCTGTTCTTGTCCCTATAGCTGCATGAGTGACCTGAGCATTTGTCTCCCCTACTCAGGGAAGTGAGGACAGTGGCTTTTGCAGCCTGTGCCACTCAGACTGGCTTCCAAGACTCTAGCCATGTCCTCAAAGAGAAAGGGACCGAAGGCAATACCGCCTCTACCTCATCCCCTAGCTCCAAGAACAGTGCCTAGGACAGAGTAGAGGCTCAATGAAGAACTACCCAAGGACACACTCTGGTAAGTGTTGGACACATGACTAAACCCAGGCAGCTGGACTCTTCTGGAAACCTATGCCCTCCATTCCCATAAATGCCTTTATTGAAACAAAGTGCCTATTTTTAGCAGGGTATAGGATCATCCACAAGGAACACTACATTTCCCAGCCTCCCTTGCCACTAAAGTGGCCACGTGACCGAGTTCTGACCAATGAGACTTAAGAAGAAGAGGCTCAGGCAAGTTTCGGAAAGGACTTTAGAGACAAGTCCTCAGGGGCAATGAGGTGACCTTGGGAATGGAAGATAAAGCAACAAGTAAGAGGAACCTGGGCATTTTACCTCTGCAGACTTCTGTGCATTACAGAAATCAACACATAACTTCTGGGGATCTTGTAAACTGTCTTGCTAAAGCCACTGGTAATTATTAATTAGGGTTCAGACCACTGGTTATCAAATTTAATCCCAATTCATTACCTTGGCCTCAGTTTCTCTATTTGTAAAATGGGAATAACAGCAGTACTTTCACAGAGTGACAGTAAAACAGGGCAATATATGGCTAGAACCTGGCAAGAAGTCTGGTATACTGAATGTGCTTGTCAGAATGGCAAGGGTTCAATTCTGCATCATTTTCTGACTGTTATATACTAATAATGCAAGTTGCAGGTACTATATAAGAGCCTATCTTAAAAGAATGTAAGCGAGAACTACATCGGGCTATTAGGGAAACTGAGGCCCTAAGTTTGCCGATGTCAAGGGGCCATTTGGGGGCACAGTTCAGACTCCTGGGGCTCTGCTCCCAAAGGCAGGATATGAGTGTGGAAGGCACAACTGGCTGCTGACTTCTAAATAGTGCCTTTCTCCTGGCTGGCTGGTGATCAGCCCTGGAGACTGGAGACGAAGGCCCAGGATGCTCATTTCTACTCTACCTCACAGCTCTGCCATCACGCACAGGGGAAACGACTCAGAGCAGGTGAAAGAGGCAGAGGGACTTGGAGGCAGCAGATCTCTGCAGTGACAGCATGCTGCTGTAGCCTCTCCCAGAGACCCCGCAGTGTTCCCAGGTCCCCTGCTGGCCCAGCTCCCGTATGCAGACACTGCAGCAAGTGACATGGCTTTGGTCCCAAGCCATCTGGAGACAGACTAATTTGCTAGAGTAAATGTAGTCCTGGATAGTTCCTTTCCTTTGGGGGTGTGAGGGGAATGAGCTGGGGGCAGGGAGTTCTGGGCCGCTGGCCACGTCCTGGCCCGTGTGGTCCCAGCAGCCTCAGAACCTGCAGCCTAGAACCACTTGAAAGGAGGTGGGGCCTTCCTCTTGCTGTTTCCCAGCAGTGACGGGGCTTACAGAGCTGGTGGAGCCTTCAGGTCCCTCCAAAAGACTCTGGCCAGCATCATCCCAATGTCTCTCTCCTCCTTATTCCTTGCCATTTACAAAGTACTGTTAGAAAAGCAGCCCACTGGTGGAGGGAGGGAGGTGTTTTCACTGCTCCTCCCACAAGAACCAAGTTTCCCTGCTCCCTGCCACTCTCCTGTGGCTGTGTCAGGCCTTGAGAAGATGTGTCAGGACCCGCACTGGCCCTCTGCCCATGGAGAATCCAGAGCTGCTGGAAGCCTTGCTGACAGAACAGGAAGGCATGGCTGGGTGCCAGTCTCCAACAGGTGGGAAATCTCCCCAGAGGTGTGGAAGGATGGAAGGTTGGTCAGCTGGAGGTCAGAAAGCCCCTCTAAACAGAAACTAGAGTCCAGGAGGTAGGTTCCAGGGAGATGTGCCTAGGATTGCTGAATTCTTGACCAGTAGCCATTCTCTTATCTTCTCACCAACAGTTGTTGTTCAGGATGACACCAGGTTCAACCTGAAATACACAGTCTGCCAGCTTCTTTGCAGCTATGAGTGGCCATGTGACATTGTTCTGGCCAATGAAATAAGAATTAAAATTGATAGGCACAGTTCCAAGAAAGCTTGTGAAAGGCAATTTGACTAAGAGACGTGATTAACAACTACGGTGAATTTTAAAAAACATTACAGTAAGTCATATTGCTGCTAAGCCCCGTGAAAAACCCCCGCCCTCACTTTGAATACACTTAGCCCCTTGTTCTTGCTTCTTTCTGCAGCAGTTCTGGAAGTCCTCTCTCTTGTCTTTAGTCATGGCTGCCTTGAGGTCCTGAATTGATTCAAAATCATTTACCTTTCATCGTCATTTTGACTTTGGAGAAGCGCCAGAATTCAGGCAGTGCTGGATAAATAAGGTATTTGAGGAAACACTGCCATGTTTTTTGACAGAAATTGCTGTAAACATTTGATCTACAAGGGTTGACTTAAAAATATGGTGAATGTTAAAACTAAGAAATGTATTGTAGTAAAAGACATATTGCCATTAATCCCCCACAAAAACACTCCCCATCTTTGAACACACTTATCCCATGGTTCTTGGCAATGTTTCCTTTACTGTAGTAAGATTTTGTGTGTGTGTGTGACAGGATCTCTCTACATAGTTGCGGCTTGCCTTGAACTCACTAGGTAACCCAAATTGGCCTTGAACTTGCAGTGATCCTTCTGCTTCAGCCTCCTAACTGTACAATATTTTTTTATTTAATCATACACTGTATCCTTTGATCGCCCCTTATATTTGCCTTTGAAGATACGCTTGTCTTTCTGCCTTCCCCCATTCCCTTTCTTCCTGCCTAGAATGAAGATGAGATATCTGTAGACACAGAAACCTTTTTGTGACCAGGAGGCCAATAGGCCCATACTTTGGGGGGATTAGGTAGCCCTTGGTTTCTTCCTGGAACCATTGCCCTAGCTCTGGTCTGCCTGGATTCAGAATTTTTTCTTTTATAAATCAAGGACATTGTTACACATAACTGAATGTAATCCTGGCTGATGTAGTAGGTAGAGCAGAAGCTCTCAAACTGTGCTGCACATTAGAAATCCCCAGGGAGCTTTGAAAAAACCCAACCACCAGGATATACCCAATACCATTACATCAAGTCTCTTGGACTGGGGCCTCAGCATGCATTTTGTTTGGGTTTTGTTTTGTTTAATGCCCTTATGATTCCTATGTGCAGAGAATTTCGAGAATCAGTGAGCTAAATTCTTGGACTTTCAAGGGCAGAGGAGTCGGCAGGCACCTTGCAGATTCTGATGCAGGCGGTAGTGTGGGTGCGGCCTGATGACCCACATTTCCAATAAGCTTCCTAGGAGGGCTGCTGCTGCTGCTGCTCTTCCCCGGGGGCCACACCTGGAGTCACCAGGGATGGGACAATTGAGTTAGGTCTTTGGAGTTTAAATAGAATCATCACCACAACCACCACCAGACCATCTTTTCCCTACTTCTGCTTCCTCTGCCTTCTTTTCATTCCTCTTCCTCTTCCTTCACTGTAGATCACTGACCACTGTGGACTTACTGAGCAGCCCCCATATGCCAGGCAGTAGGCCCAGGAAATCACACATTCCGTCTCTAATCCTGCTGACAGCTGCGTGAGGCCACAGATCTTCTGAGTCTATCAAGAATTCAGCTTGGTCCGGGTACATCGGATGCAGGCTGGCACTTATGGTTCTCTGGGCATCTATTTGCACAGCTGATTTGCACAGAGGTGATGAGTTTTTATTATTGTGCTTGGATTCCCGAGGAGGGAAGCTGTGTGCTCGAGGGCCCTGGAGAGGGGTAGAGGAGGGCACAAGAACACCGAGGGGGACCGTGTGGTATCTGGTGCCTGACCTGACTCCAGGACACAGTCCCTGGGGACTGAGGGATCCTCTCTGTTTCAGAGTTGCCCATCCTAGGGGCTACCTGTGCTGGGACTCTAGAGATGACCTGCTGCCTTTCTAGCCTCTTGGATGATTTGGGAGTTTCTGTTTGGTTCTGCAAGCCATGGAAAGACAGCAGAGCTATCACGACAGCTGCCCAGCATACATCTTATCATCTCCGAGAAATGTGGTCAGCCCCTAGAGTCATGTTGTTCATATAGCTCTGCTTCTTCGAACCATAATTAGGATCGGGTAAGGCAGGTTTCCCAGGGCAGGGCACCCATTCAGCCATTGGTTTGGCTGAGCCACTTGGTAGCTTTTGAGAAACCAGAAGGGAGAAGTAGATCCTCGGAGGTAGTCAGAGTACAGTCCATGCACCACATGGGGGCTCGGGCAGCCAGCTTCACCCAATGGGCTCAGAGGTGTGAAAGTCAGGTCTGAGAAACAGGAGGTTGGCAGAAAGGGGCAGAGGTGAGAAGCAAAGCAGCTGTGGAGAAGGGAAAATGCCTTCTGGCTTCCTGTCTGCTTCCCAGCTGGATCCCAGGCCCTTGGGAGGCCAGTTTTACTTCTTCCCTGGTTCCCTGTTGCTCATGGTGGCTGAACTCTCATGGTTCCTGACCACAGTGATCCACACCTCTTGGTGTCCAAAATTTGTATAATCCCCGCTCCTCTTTTTTGTGGGTGGGGACTATGACCTGCTCCCAACTGATAGAATTTGCCCAGTGCAGTGAGCTGTTGCTTTCAAGATCACATTATGTGTATAAGACTCCATCCCGACAGTGGAGTGACTCCGGGATCCCTCTCCTTCACTGTATTTGAAGGCACGGCTATGTTGGGAGGCCCACTTGGCAAGGACATGAGATTGGAACCTGGTCGTTCCAGGCAGCCTCCAGCTACTAGCCAGCAAGAAGCCAGTGCCCAAAGTCCTACAAATACAGGGAAATGAATTCTGCCATCAACCTGAGGGAGTTTGTAAGTAGACTGTTCCCCAGTGAGGTGAGTTAACTAATGGGCAACTTGTAACACCCAGCTGAAGTGAATCAGTGTGGTTCTGGGTGTGGAGGGCCCACCTAAGGATTGCTGCCAACAGTATAAAATCAGAACTGCAGGGGAAGATGGTGCTACTGTTGATTCTCTAGAAGCTTGTCACACTGGTTTTCCTGATATGAACTCGGCTGTTATCAACATCAAAGGTGCTCGGGACCTCACTGTCGCTGAGGATGGCTGCAGTTCTCTTCAGGGCAGCCCTGGTCCTTACCTTGAGTGCCGCTTCTTGGCTCCAATGCAGATCCCTCAGCCTGCTGGTGTAGACTTTCCTTCTATTCCTGACCTTTGGGCCTTCCCAGCACAGATCCTTGATACAGACTTGCATGAGACATTGTTGTGGGCTCTAGGCCTCCAGCTGGACTTGCGGAGGGCACTGCCACAGGCACTAGGTCTTCATCTGGACTCGGGCAAACCATTGCCATGGAATCCAGGCCCTCAGCTCTGTTCTTTGGATCTCAAGTGCATGGACAGATCTTTGGTACTTTTCTGCATTTGACTTTTTGGGTGACTATTATAAAATAATTCTGTAAATCATGGAACCTGTATTAAATCTATTCCCTAGAAACCCTGTCTACAATATCCAGTCAGGCATACTGAAGCTGAGAACTCAACCTGGCCAGAGCCTTGACCGCAGTTTTGTGAACCTCAAGGGGAAAACACAACTCAGTTAGCTACATCTGGACTCTGAACCCACAATCTAATTTAAAGCCTCTAAATTTGTGAGAATTTATTCATGTAAAACTAATGCGGTGTTGCTCCTCACCCACTGCTTTCACGCAGGTGAGTGTCCAGACTGGCACCTCTTGCTAAGACTTGAGCGCAGAGCCCAGGCCACCTTCTCCCGGTGGAGCCACCCTGTCCAGCGGAGCGCGAGGGGTGCACATGAGCCCAGCTCCTCCTGCGGTGGACGGGCTGACAGAAGAGCACACTGCTGGGCTAGAAGTCCTTGGGAGCCCTGGGGACTCCCTGGGGGATCCCAGAGACACTTGGGGTAAAGAAGGAGGAAAACTGGAGCAGGCAAGTGGGGACCACAAAGCCAACAGGATTTGGCTATGTGGTTTTCACTTACACTTATGTTCCTCGGAATTCACTGTAGATTTGTGTCCTCTGTCAAACTTAGGACATTTAGAGTCATTCTATCCTTTCCTTCTGAATATTAGACCTTTCAATTGTCCCGTGAGCCCCTGAAGCTCTATTCCTTTTGTTTTTTGTGTGTTTTTTGGCATTTAATTTTATGGCTCATTAATGGCTATTCCTCTGTTGATGGGCACTTGGGCTGTTCCCACACATTGCTGTTGTAAAGAATGCTGCCACAAACTTTACAGTACAGGCATCTCTGTGTCCCCGTTTTCCTTTTTTTTTTTTTTTAATTAGTGCATATTACTTATACAGATTAATGGGTTTCGTTTTGGGAGATTCATAGATGCATATAACATAGTCATTTTCATACCTTCATCCCCATTACCCCACCCTCCTGCCTAGTTTCACATTTTGTGGGCTCTCAGTGCGTATCTTTTGATCATATCCATCCCCGCCATTCCCCATCCTTATATCCCCTTCTCTTCCTTGTTCTCTCCATCTTGCCTAATAATAGTCTCCTTTCTACTTTCTCATCTTTTTTACATCTCATATATGAGGGAGAACATGTACTATTGGTCTTTTTGAATCTGGCTTATTTCATTCAACATGATGATCTCCAGATCCAACTGTTTTCCTAAAAATGACAAAATTTCATTCTTCTTTATTGGCGAATGTTATTCTAGTGTGTAGGTACACCATATTTTCTTTGTCCATCCATCTGTTGATAGGCACTTTGGCTGATTCCATGTCATAGCTGTTGTGAATTGTGCCACAATAAATGTGGATGTGAAGGTACTACTGCAATGCACTGACTCTAATTTCTTTGGGCATATACTATGGAGTGGTATAGTGGGGTCAAATGGTGGCTCTACTTTTCAGTCTTTTAAGGAAATTCTATCCTGATTTCCATAGTAGCTGTATTAATTTACATTCCCACCAGCAGTGTAGAAGGGATCGTTTTCTCCCATATCCTCACAGCCTCACCAGCATTTACTGTGTTTTTGTATTCTTGATGATAGCATTTGCCTAGTGTAAAATAGGTTCAATGTAGTTTCAATTTGCATTTTTCTGATGGCTCAAGATGTTGAATGTTTTTAATATACTTATTGGCCATTTGAACTTCTTTTGAGAAGCATCTTTCAGTTCATTTCCCCATTTATTGGTTGGGCTATTTGATTTTTTGGTGTTAGATGCTTTGAGTTCTTTATATATTTTAGATATTAGTCCTCTGTCAGAAGAGTAGCTGACAAAGATTTTCTCCCATTCTGTAGGCTGTCTCTTCACTATTAGTTGTTTCTTTTACTGCACAGAAAGTTTAATGTGTTGTAGCGCCATCTGTTGATTCTTACTGCCATTTCCTGGCTATTGGAATTCTATTCAGAAAGTCTGCCTGTGCCTATGACTTCAAGTGTTTCCGCTGTTTTCTCTTAGAAATTACAAAGTTTCAGATTGTATATGTGACTCCTCTGTCATTGCAATTCTTTACCAAAACCTTCCAGTGAATTTTTATTTCCGTTGATTTGTTTTTAAGTTTTACATTTCCATTTCATTCTTTCTTACACTATTTCTTTGCTGAGATTTCATGTCTTCTTCTTCATTGTGAACATATTTTCTTTTACATCATCAAGCATGGTTATTGTGATGGTTAATTTTATGTGTCAATTTGACTGGGCTAGGAAATACCCAAGACATTATTTCTGAGTGTGTCTGTGATGCTGTTTCCAGAAAAGATTTAGCAATTAAATCATGAGACTGCAAAAAGAAGATCATGTTCATCAATGTATGAGGGCATCCTTCAATCCTTTGAAGGCCCAATAGAACAAAAAACAGAAAGACTTTACCCTTTCTGTTTGAGTCAGTCTATTCAGCTTCTTCTGTCCTCAAACAGCAGTGCTTCTTTCTGGTTGGGCTTTTGGACTGAATTAAACTACCAGCCTTCCTGGTTTGTTGCACCTACAGGTAGCAGCTCATGGGACTTCTTGGCCACTATAATCATGTAGATCAATTCCTATAATCAAAATCAACCCCTCATTTTCTCTCCTTCTTCCTCTATCTCTGCCTATCTCCTATTGCTTCTGTTTCTGCGGAGAACTTGGACAATACAATTATAATAGTTGTTTAAAAATTCTTATCAGCTATTTTAACAGCTGTGGCATGTCAGAACCAGTTTCTCTTTTTTTAAAAGAAAAATTTTGTATATTACAAGTGTTTTGTTGTAGAGACTATTCTGTTGTATTTCTCAAAACAGTGCCAAATTTTGGATTTTAACAGTCAATTTGTTGAACTCAGACTGCAAATTCTGTAGCTCAGAAGCCTTGACAAAATGCAGGGATGGCTCAAATCTCAGTTCAAATCTTAGCTGAACTGCTTTAAGTCTGCCCTTGATATATGGTCTAGAGGTGAGAAAGGAATTTATGCATAGTTTATACATAAATTTTGAGCTCCCTTTCTCTGGATTTCTTCTTTCATGAATTTTCCCCTTACTTTGCAGGTGCTATGGTTGCTTCAAATACCTTCGTTCTCTAAGCTGGAAAGAATTAAGGTTTTTATCAGCCTGCACGACTCTACTCATTCATGTTTGAGGATGGGGAAGATGAATGCCCAAGCTCAGACAGAGAGAGTAGTGCTTAACTATGCGGGGCTGTCTGTGAAAGTCCTTTGGGGCCAAGGAGTCTCCCTGATGCAAAGTCTTGCATGTACTGTTTGAAGAATTCTCAAAATTTCTTTGTTTCTTTTCTTTTGATTCCTTTTTGAGAGTCCCAAATGCCCCAGCAGTGCTAAAGGGACAGTTACCTGGTGAAAAGCAGAACTTTAGCAGAACCTTATGACTATCTCGGAGATCAAAAATCTCAAAGGACCTCAGAAGTAATCTCTTTCATTTTAAAAATGAGAAAACTGGGCCTCATAAAAGCAAAATGATTTGTTGAAGTTGCTCAGGCTTTTAGTGGCTTAGTTACTTCCAGAGATCAATTTCTCAGCTTCCCACCCAATCTTTCTTCTGTCATATATAGTCCCCCCTCTCCTGCCCACAGCCTACCACTGGCATTGCATGGCATGGAGGGAGGACACCCATCCTTTGGGGGTAGCAGTTCTGAATCTTTTATTTTCTCTTAATTTCATAGCATTTGTGAAACATGATACATACCCACAACGACTCAAGTAAGCCCCAGTTAGCACCATCCTATCAATGAACTGATACTTCTGGGCTCCAGATATGGCAGGGACTCTACGGCCCTTACTGTCTCCCCACGCGCACCCCCCGCCCCACTGCACCCACCATAGATGCGAAAGGCATACTCAATCTTCAGGCTGGGGCAGGCCTGCTCGCTGAACACAGATGCCATGCTCAACACATCTTCAAAGGAGAACACATTGTTGTGTGAGAACACTCTGCAGATGCGGTCTCGAAAAGGGTTGACCTGTGGGTAGGAAGAAGGAGAGGAAGAAGGAGGTCTATCAGAGTCAAACCCCCTGAGTCCCTCTCACTTGTCACAAGCACTGGGCCC
Organism: Dasyprocta punctata; assembly: GCA_004363535.1. Taxonomy (NCBI): domain Eukaryota; kingdom Metazoa; phylum Chordata; class Mammalia; order Rodentia; family Dasyproctidae; genus Dasyprocta; species Dasyprocta punctata. The sequence continues at coordinate 44,774 of RJWM01008011.1, read as the reverse complement.
TGGATTCGAGAGAAAACAGCTACAACCTGAATAGTGGAGTAGATGCAGGCTAAGTGGGCCAAGACCTTGAGCACAACCTGGGTACTAGGAATGCGGAACACTTCTTGACATTACACCCCACCACTACCACCACCATAGTCTGCACACACATTCCAAAGGCTTGCCTTTCGACTGTGTTAGTCTTTTTTTTATGGCTATTAATTTTTGTCCACTTTATGTAGAAAACTTGGGAAAAAAATTATAAAGAATAGGACAAAAATCATCTGTAGTTGATTCCCTAGCATTAGCTACTGTCAGTGAAGTAGAAGTGAGAGCCTAAGCTTTCTCGTCTACAAGATAGGGTAGGATAATAATTATAGCTGCCTAATAGGACTGTTAGGAGGGTTAAGCAGGATAGGCTTAAAGTTGCACTGTGATCACTATTAATAGCTACATAACTAGCATCGATATTATAATTCACATAGTCACTTCCATTTTTAAACCAAACTATTGCTCAAATTAAGCCACCAAATGTTTAAGGGTTGTATGATTTTAGAAGCCCGGATTTTCCTGAATTGGACCTGGCCAGGGTTATGCGTGGCACAGGAGGGTTCTTCTATGCTGCCATTCCTCATCCTGGGCATCCCTGCTACCTCATATGCAGCTTGCTAAGATTGCTTTCTGCCCTCCCCTTTAGGCTCCAGGAATGGACAAGTGGAGCAGGCAGATTTCAAGATATGTGAATCTTAAATATCTCCCCAAGGACCATACGCTAAAGAATTGGTCCTTTGTTTAGCACTATCAGGAAGAGGTGGGATCTTTCAGAGTTGGGGCCCAGAGAAAGGTCTTAGATCACTGGAGATGTGTCCTTGAAAAAGATAGTGGGAATTCAGCCCTTTTACATGGTTCTTTGCTTCCTGGCTGACATGAGGTGAGCATCTTCCTCCTCCACACAACCCTGCTATGGTGTGCTGCCTCACCACATGCCCAAAAGAAACAGCACCAACTTATCATGGACTGAACCCTCCAAAACTGTGAGCCAAAATAAATCTTTGCCCTTGTTAAATTATCATGGGTATTTTGTTACAGTCATGGAAAGTTAACCCAGCGTTTAAGGGGAAACTGGAAATCTTTAATAATAGCTAGTTCATCTTTGGCACATGCTATAGTTTGTGTCTGGATGTCCCCCAAAGCTTCATGCAGTCTTGGGGGCAGGCTTCTAGAATTTTTGATTGATTCATAGTTCAATGCTGGGATTATGGGTGTGAGTGCTACACCCTCCCTAGAGTGTGTAGCCTAAATACAATTTAAGGGACAGAAAGAGTCTTTTCTCTGCACTCCTCCCTTTATTATTCTTGCTGTTTTTGATGTCTCCCACTGCCATGAACTGTTTTTTTTTCTGCCACACTACCCTGCTTTGGCACCAACTGAGTATGGGCTGACACCTCTGCAAACTGTGAGCTAAATAAATCTTTCCTTCCTTAACTTTGGGTGTCATATTTTGTCTCAGCAACAAGAGAAAAGTAACAAATACAGGATTTGGTACCAGAGAATGGGGTCATTGCTGTGACTATCCCTTGCCATGAGGTTCAAAAGCCTTTGGAAATGACTTGGGGGAAGAGTTTGGAAAGAGTTCTGAGATGTATCTTGAAAGAGTAGAGCTGAATGCCTCAGGCAGTTCTGTACGGGAGATTCTGATCAGAGATCAGAAGACCAGAAGGCTGATAGAAATCCTGCCAGTAAAGACTGGTCTTGGGAGATTTCTGCTGGGAAGAGGACTGCATTGGTTGCTGGAGTCCAGATAATGGATGTTATGGCTTGGCAAAAAGCTTGTCTGCATTTTGCTCTTATCCAGAGATTTTACCTGAGACTAAGATTAAGGGTGGCAGACTAGTTAAATGCCAGAAAATATTTCAAGGCAATCAAATGGTGAGGTAGTGGCATGGCTATTGCTGGGGGCTTTTAGCCAGATCTATGTTGAGAATCAAGAGCAACGAGCCCAGCAGAATGATTTAAAATGCTTTGAGTTTGGCCCAAAAGTAAACTCCAGTAAAGCTGTGGACTGCAAAGATAGAACTGGGATCTTGATTGCTGAGAAGGAACAGGTAAATATAAAAGATGGCCTGAGGGTGTCACAAGAAGCAGCAAGTCTCCACCCTTTGCAGCCCCAAAACTGCAAAAGTGAAAGACTTTGCTTTGAGGAGTAAGCCACAGAGCACCATGTTCCAGAGTGGCAGCAGCCATGCTATGTTCCAGAATGGCGACAGTGGCCACAAGTTCTGAAATGGTGGTGGCATAGCCAATTTGTTCCTCAGAATCAGGTCCAGAGAGCTCAGCAATTCAGACACTTGATCCCTACAGCCAAGAGAGAGAAGCCTGGCTACAGCTGCAGCTGACAGTAGACCTTGGCATCATTCACATGGCACTGGCTTTAGGTACAGGCAGAATTCAAGAGTTATGAGGTTAAGAAGGCTTCCATCTAGATTTCAGAAGGCCTGAGAGGCCAGGAAATGGGCCCCTGAGAAGGCAATCGGTGAAGCTGTGAGTGTGAAGTCAAAGGTACAGTGGAGAACCCAAAAGTTTGGAAAAGCCAACAATGTGGATCATCTAATGAAAGCTGCAAGGATTGAGTAGAGTAGGCCTAAGAGAGAAGCCATGGGAGCTACAACCACCAGAAATACTGTCAGGGCAGAGCCACTCAAACCCTTGAGCTCACGATTTGCAACAGACTGCTTTGGGTGTTCCAAATGGAACTGCAACACTTAATATTTTCCTCACTGGATTTTGGACCTTTTTACTTCCAATCCTTGTATCCCCCTGATTGCACCTTTTAGGATAATAACCTTTATCTTGTGCCATTGAATGTTGGAAGTATTTAACTTTCTTTTCATTTATACAGGGGCTCACAGCTAAAAGTTTGCCATCGATCTTGGAGGAGACTTGGGACTTGAACTTTTCAGCAATGCTGGAAATGTTAGAACTTTGAAAGCTTCTAGGAATGTACTAAAATGTCTTTTGCATAAAGGATGTACAATGAGTCTTTGAGGGGCCAGGGGCAGAATGTTATGGGTTGTGTCTGGATGTCCCTCCAAAGCCTCATGCAGTCATGCGAGCAGACTTCTAGAATTCGTGATTGATTCATAGTTCAATGCTGGGATTATGGGTGTGAGTTCTACACCCACCCTAGAGTGGGTGTGGCCTAATATAATATAAGGTACAGAAAGAGTCTCCTCTCCACACTCCTCCCATTTTTGCTCTTGCTGATTTTGCTGTCTTCTGATGCCTTGAACTGTTGTTCCTCTGCCATGCTACCCTGCCTTGGAGCTAGCTAAGTATGGACTGACACCTCCACAAACTGTGAGCTAACTAAACCTTTCCTTCTTTAACTCTGGGAGTCAGATATTTTGTCTCAGCAACAAGAAAAGAGTAACCAAAACAGCATCCTCCTCCCCTCACTCTGTGTTCTTAATTCATTCACACTGAAGGGAAAAGCCAGTGGGAATTTTTCCCCTGAGTTGCAATCCTTACCTTCATTCTTCTATGCTTCATAATTATGAATCCCACTTAATCTGTTTACCGTACAAAATATTCCTGATCAAGAGACATTCAGCCTCTTGAATAGGAGACCTTGCACAAACACAAAACAGACCAGTGATCACATAATCAAAGATCCAACCCTCCAAACAACAGGCCCTTTAACTTTATCATTCCCTTTACACTTTAAAAATCCTTATTTTTTAAGAGTGTTGCTTTCAACACTTTGGAGCCAATGGCCCTTGTCAGGTCTTTATCTTAAACAAAGCTCGTTTTGGCTGCAAGTTTCTCTTTCTCTCGCCTTTTATTTCTTACACCCATGTCTTAGCTACTTTTTTGTTGCTGAGACAAAATGCCCAATGCCTAATATTAAAGGAGGAAAGGTTTATTTATATATTTATTTATTTATTTATTTATTTATTTTTGATACTGGGGATTGAACTCACAACCTTACCTGCTAGGCAGGGGCTTAAGCCACTGAGCTGAACTCCTGGCCAGAAAGGTTTATTTAGCTCGCAGTCTGTAGAGGTTTCAGTTCATAGGTGGCTGGCCCTAAGGCTGGGTGGCATGTCTAAAATATTGCAGGGCTGATGTGTAAGGCATCGCAGAGGAAAAACATTTCATGGTGGGCAGAAGGCAATAAAGCAGCAAAATAGTGAAGAGGAGCAAGTGACAAGCACTGATAACAGCAACCCTCTTTCTGTCCTTCATATTCTATCTGGCCTGTCTGTCTTAGGGCTGGTAGCACTTACATCCAGGGTGAAGTATCCTTAATCCTAGCATTGTGCCATGAATCAATCCCAGCATCACACACTTAATCCCAGTATCACACACTCTAGACCCAGCCACCCCTGCAAAGCCCCACCTATGACTACATGAGGCTTTAGGGGGACATCTAGACATAAGCCATGACAACTCACCTCCCTGAACTCCTCTCCTCAGTTGCTCTGCCTGTTCTAAAGTCACACCACCTGCTGGAAAACCTTATCAAATTTCAACTCTGCTCTTCTGACAAGTGACCTTGATACCTCCCTCAACCCAATCCAAATCCCCTTTCCTTACAGGCACTTCAACAAAAAGTCATTTGACCCTGTATATTCACACAACAAATATGAATGGCCATTAGTTTCTTCATTGTTCAAATTTCTAATCTGTGGAAGCAACTCTTTGGTTGATTTTTCTAGGTCCTTTTTCTTAACAAAGCATTTTTTTAAAGCTCCAGACTTTCTGCAAAAGGTTTATCCCAGCTCCCCTGCTTTCTGCATGCAATGAGCTGTCATCTTTTTCCTGGACACCTGGGAAGCTGGGCCCCAGCCCATCCCTGTTGTGCTGTACTCCTGCATAGTATTCCTTTGGGCTGCTCCAGTGTAAGCCAATGCTCAGCATCTTGGCTTTGATTTCTCAGTTTTTGGCATGCGATAATTTTTCTTTCCTTGCTTTAGAACTCAGCTACATACTCAAGCATGTAGTTTCCTTTTATTCACTATTTCTATGTATTTGGAGTGAGAGGGGACATTCTGTGTCACTTCAGGTGGCTCTGTGGTTCTCAAGTCTTCATGAGCACCTGAGTCACCTGGAGTCTTACTAAAAACATGAATTTGTGTTCAGCGGGTGTAAAGTTATGTCTTGTGTGCTAGAAATTTTAAGAGGGTAGATAAATCTTGTGAAAAGCGTTCTTATCACAATTTTTAATCACAAATAAAGAATGTGTTCAAATACATTCTGCAAACACACACACACACACACACACACACACACACACACACAATTCTAAGCTCCCACCTTCTGAGATCCTGCTACTTTATTAGAAGGTCTAGAGTGCAGTCCAGTATTGCAGGTTGCACTGTGTCCCCCACAAAATCTATATGTACCCCAGAATGTGGCCTTATTTGAAAACACAGTTGTTGCAGATGTCACTCATTAGATTGAAGTGAGGGCCTACAGAGAAGGATGGGCTTCTAAACTAATGGAACTGGTGTCCTTGTAAAAAAGGGAAATTAGGACACAGAGACACATGTTCAAGGAGAAAACCATGTGAAGATAACGGTAGACATCAGGGTGATGCTTCTACAAGTCAAAGATTGTCAGCAAACCAGGAATAGAACCCCCCTCACAGTCCTCAGAGAAGCCAACCCTGTCCATACCCTCATCTTGGACTTCTAGGCTCCAGACTGGGGGACAATAAGGTTCCATTGTTTCAGTCACATAGTGTGTGGTACTTTTGTAACAGGAATAGCAAAATGGAAATTGGAGAGTTAGAGTTTTTTCCTTTAGAGACAAGTGACTTTAAAAAACTTCCTCTGGCCTAGGGCATAAATGCTACTCTTTCCTCTCTTCAGCTCAGGTGAATGAACAGAATATGCAGATACTGGCACAAGGAGACTGATTTCGCCAAACTTCCTCATACTGAGGGCATAACCACCCCACCCTCAGCATAGATAAATAGAATATGCAGTGCTGTCCCAGGAGGTCAGGGTCCAGGAGCAATAAAGCCCACCTGGAGTTGTGTACTGTCTCTTCTGTTCTGCACTGGGAAAGACTTTGCACACTTGGACACAGTGGGATGGTGATTTGGGGCAAATGAGATTCCTCCTTTTTCTCAGGGCTAGCTTGCAATGAAGCCATTTTTCTTTTCATCAAAAATAAATGGCCTCCTTTGGTTTGGTCAGTGGCAAGAAAACAAACCTGAATGTATTGACATGAGGGGCCGGTAACATTTTATTATGGCAACCTTAGTAAACAAACTCCCAGAAATCTGCTTTGAAGAAAGATTCCCACATGATGGGTTTCTATTATGCAATTATATAAAATTATAATTATAGATAATTTTATTTTATATATATATTGAATATATATCTTTCAAGAGTGGCCAGGGTCCACAGGGAATCCAAGCTGATCTGCTAGGCATGTCCAGCTCATAGCCCATGCTTGTTGCATTATTCATATTGATGATATAGTAAAACTATTCTTTAAAGGGATCTGGACATGGTGCTGTATGCCTGTAATCCCAGCACCCAGGAGGCTGAGGCAAGGGGATCATGAGTTCAAGGCCTGCCTGAGCTACACAATGTGTTGAAGGCCAAAAAAAAATTAAAATTTAAAAAGGAAGTTTTGTTCCCTATTATATTAATTATGAATGTTTATTATTTGATATTTGGAATCCAATTTTGCTTTTTGAATTACATTTTTTTGTTACTGCTGGAAAAAAATAGGTCTTGAAATCTTTAAAAAAAGACAATTTAGTGTATTGGTAATGAATTTTTTTATTCAGTTATGCATTGAATAATATAAATTCCCCTCTGAATCCTATATAGGTGCATGATTAAATTTTGATGAGCTAAATATATATATATATATATATATATATAAATTAAATTGTATATTTCATATGTGCCCCAAGACAGTTCCTCTTCACTTCATGTAGCCCAGGCAAGTCAAAAAGTTGGACTCTCATGTTAGAGTATCCAAACAAGCTCCCCACTTGTTCCTCCATTCTTTCACCTCAGTGTCCCCAGAAAGGCCTTGTTCAACCACTGAACTACTGCTGATAAGCCTTATCTACTGTGATGGCTTCAGCTCACGTTCCTAGCTAAGTGGCTTTCCAGGTTACATGGCCGAATTTCAACTACATTAACTCTCCTCATAAGTGGGTAGGTGACTTCACAAGGTTTCTTCAAGAAAACCTCAACTGAAGATAAAGTTTGTGATATAAACACAAGCACATACCAAAAGTCAGTGCTGATACCCCTCCTACTCCAAATAAGAGTTCTTCCCCATGAAGTAGAAGGCATGAGAATCCAGTGAGATACAAGAGTCTCCTGCAGCAGTGCCGTGTACCTGTGCTCAAACAGGTGCGATCCAGGTCAGCAAGCTCCCTGCATGGCGCCTTTCCAGCCAGGGAACAAGATGGCAGCCTTCCTTTCCCCGGAAGCTTTGGCCATTGCCTGGCTCTGCTGGTGGTGATGGGCGAGAGGTGGTTGCCAAGAGGCCAGTTCACTTCCTTTTCAATTAATGTCGCGTGACTCTCATTTTGTTTCGTTTTTGGTACTGGGAATTGAACTCAGGACCTTGGGCTTGCTAGGCCCTGTCACAAGACTCTTATCTAACACACACACACACAGAGTTACAGTTTGTGTCTAGATGTCCCCCTAAAGCCTCATGCAGTCATGGGGGTGGGCTCCTAGAGTTTGTGATTGATTCACAGTCCAATGCTAGGATTACGGGTGTGAGTGCTACACCCGCCCTGGGGCCGGTAAGGAAGGAAAGAGGCTTGCTATCTCTCTCTTCCCCTTTTCACTCTTGTTGCTTTTGCTGTCTTCTGCCACCTGCGCCACGCCACTCTGCCTTGGAGTCAACCGAGTATGGACACTAAAACCTCCACAAACTGTGAGTTAAATAAACTTTTCCCTCTTTAATTTTTGAGTGTTGGGTATTTTGTCTCAGCAATGAGAGAAAAGTAACAAAACACACACACACACACACACACACACACACACACACACACACACCAATCTTGTAGAGACTGAAGTCCAGGCAGTTGGTAACAACATGGCAAGCCCACTGGAAGATGCAGTGAAAATATTGCTGAAAATGTGGAGAAATAAGCACAGGAATAGATTCCACACCGCAGTAGCTTTGTTAAACAGCTAAGCAGGAGTATCAGTGCCCCTAACAGGGTTTTCTTGGCTTGTGCTTCAGTAATGAAACACATGAAGGAACACTTTCCCGTGAGCCTCTAAAGAACAATATGATACGGGCTGCAATTTTTTAAAACAGTAAATTACTCCTTTAAGAAAAGCACCACTTATGGGGAAGGTTGAGTGCAATCATCAATGGGAGGCCGCTCTGTGGTGAAAAGAGACGATGACATATGGAAAACTAATTCCCCATGGGGTTTTTTGAAGTAGCCTGAAAATTCAGAAGTACAGAAAATGCAGCAGAATGCATTGATATTGCTAGCTTTTAAAAAGAGTTTAATGTATAGTAAAACACATACATAACTGGTAATCAGAAAAGACTGTGACAATTTTTTTTGAACCACATGGGAGTTTGCTGGTTTTCATGTGGCAGCATTCTTAAAGGAGCCATCAAATTTAGAGATGAATTACACATTTTTTTGCACAAAAAGACAAGTGTTCCTGATTTGCTGACCTTTCGATGGTGACAAGTGGCTGTTGGAAGTTTGTCACAGGTTACTTTGCTAAGTCAGTTTTTGCTAATATCTTGTATTATTTGCATGACACACACTTTTTTGTTGTTGTTCACCAAAGCAATGAACTCAGTTTGGCTCTTCAAGGTAAAGTAGGTGATTCATTTTAACGTTATTGCTTTTTCAAAGAGATTCATGTTTTGGAGAGAATATTTCGTAAATGGTATTTCTGTTGTTAAAAACATGTGATGACAACTATAAAAAATACATCTGCATCACTAAAAGAGTTAGAAATAGATTTTTCTAACCTGTTTGAAATTTGTCCAGATGAAGAGTGTCAGTGGGTTCTGAGTCTCTTTGTTGCAAATATATGAATGTGATGCATTCCAATTAGCTTGTAAAAGCTACTGACTGACATAAAGGAAGGCAGACAATGCCTTGCTTAATTTCAATAAAAAGCCTTAATTGGTGAATGGGGATGAGAATGAGTTCCGTGATTTAATACACGCAGCCCGTCATACATTCCTTCCCTTTGGATCAGTTTTGACAGCTATTAAAAATAAACTAAACTAACTGTAGCCCATAAATATGTACATTATGCGTCAATTAAAAAACTAAACTAGACCCAGACCTCTAAATAGGTCTATTTCAAAGCACTGAAGCAAGACTTCAAAGAATAATAAAGCACAATGTTTTCTCTTGGACTATTTTTGTTAATCACGTGCAAATACTGTAATAAAATAGTGCAAGAAAGAAATTTTGCTATGTATAATAAAGAGAAATTTGTTTTTAAAATATGTGATTTTAGCTTTTCTCTGAAATTTTGTATTTTACATATTCATACAGTGACAGTGTAGAAGATTTACATAGCTTATAAGGGACTATGAACAAATTACAGATGTGTGTGCCACTTTTTTTATGGTTAGGGATGCACTATCAAAAATGTCTGAGATCTCTGATCTGATCTCACCCATTCATCTCATAGATATGGAAATGAGGCCTCAGGGGGAGAGATTTACCCAAGGTCACTCTGCAAACAAGTGAGGAAGCCAGCCAAGGTCCCAGACCTCGTGAGCCTGCCCTGGAAACCCTGCCTTGTGCCAAATAAACATCAGGACTGAAAGATGCCAGGGAGGCTGGAAATGTGGCCATTAAAATGCGGAAAACCTTAGAAGTGATCTCTATAAAAATTCTTTAATGAAAACCTTTTTTTTTTTTCTGCAAAGTATAAACTGCAGTCTGGCTTGTAGGCAGAGAGTGGCCCATGAGACCTCAGCGGCCAGCAGCAGCAACTGTCACTTTGAAGGTGAATAGCACTGGAGGAGGCCACAGGAGGACCGAGTACAGGAGGAGAAGCCAGAAGGAAAAGGGGACGTGACAGGGAGCCAGGTGGCTGGGGAAGGAGGGAGGAACCAAGGCACAGAGCCAGAGACTCTGCTCCGGCAGGGCAGCTATTGGGCTGCAGAGCTGGGGCTGGCTCGCCGGAGCTGCACCCGGGTCCTGGGGCAAGGACAGCCAGTACAGTTCTCTGGTGGCCTCGTGGGCACCTGCCAGGACAGTGTCTTAGACCTGACTCTGGTCCAATAAGGGGCAGCTTCCTTCTGTACCAAGTTCTCTTCCTTGTCATTTGCCAGAGAGAGATTCCCGAGTTCCCTGTGACTGGGCGTCTTTTAGCACATATACAGGTCCAGGCAAAGGGGCCCCGTAGCACTGCACTGAGATTCCTAAGGCTCCTGGAGATGCAGTCCTCATGCCTCTTTCTGCTCTCTACCCCGAGCTCAAATGACAGCTCGGCCTAGGGTCCCTTCAACCCCAACCCATGGGGCAGGTAGAACAGCCAGGAAAGGGCAGCGATGGAGCAAGCCTTATTGTCTGTCATAGGTCTTTTACTGTAGTCCAGATTTTTGATGCTATGATGTTAACAATCTGAAATCTGAACCAATAAATTTTGGGACCTATCCAGAAACTTATAGTCCGCATTAAATTTCACACTCACTTTAAAGTCTTCAGTCTTCTAGAGGAGGAAGGAAGTGACAACTGACAAAGTAATGCTTCCATTTCAAGAATAACACGTACCCTGGTCAGAAGGCGTTCTGAACAAAGGGAATATAAACATGTCAGCAGGAAAATTTATACAGGTAACTCAGTAGTACAATCTCCATGTATGTATGATGAAACCATAGAAGATGGAAATAATCCCAAATGCTGGGAGTTTTTTTGGAAACAGAAACTACAGTTTGTTGACAATAAAATGACTGCAGTCCCTGCCAAAAAACCAAACGATTTTTAAAAAGATCTTCTCAAAGTTATTGAACAAGAGATTTGATTTGAAGATGAAAGTCAGAGAGAAAATATTTGGACTTAGCTTAAAAATATCTCCTCAACATTTTTCCAACTAGCGCCTAGTCAAAAAAGAGCTTTTTACAGTTGCTGGAAAAAATTCACACAAAAATACGCCAGTGACTCAATAATGACATCACTGATGCACTTTGATTTTTTAAGATCTCATATTTTAAAAAATAGACGAAATAATATTATTTCATTTAATGTTTCTCATTGCAATCAAATGCTCGTAAATTCTAGTATCTTGTTTTGAAAGATTTTATTTTCATTTACTGCATCCGCTGCCAGATGTTAGTAAAATATGGTTAATGTTTGCATTTTAAAACATTTTAAACATATGTAAAGCACCGGTCAAAAAGTGGACGGGGAAGCTGTGGTCCATAATAGCCAGCACTCCTCATCCTTAAGCAGAGGCCTCAGTTTACCTGGAGCAGACTCTCACTGAGATAACCAGTCCTTGGAAGGCTCCTCAAGGTTGTACACATCAAGGTGGACAGATTCTGTGTCCTGAAAGATGGATGTAACAAAACCTTTTGTGCTTTTGGTGTCTTTAAAAATGTCCCTGCATCATGGTTAATCTTGATTGTCAATTTGTTTGGCTCGAGAGACTCCTAGGAGATTAGTAAAGCACACTTCAGGTGTGTCTAGGTGGGTCATGGGCCATGAGGCAGAGGCCTGTATCTGGTACCTGGCCCTTTCCACCCTGGCTCTTCTGCGCTCTCTCCTGGCTACCATAAGCTTGGCCGCTGTCTTCCATGCTGCTTGTCTGCCATGTTGTTTTTGCCTTGGAGCCAGCTGACCATGGACTGAAACCTCTAAAACTGTGAACTAAGATAAAACTCTCCTCCTCTAAATTGTGGTGTTAGATATTTTGTCTCAGTAAGAGAAAGCTGACTAGTACACCTGAGATATATTATATTTGTGGATTGGAAGGCTCAGTATTCCAAAATAGATCCATAGAGTTATTATAATTCTAGTTAAAGTCTTCCAGCTGTTGAATTTATAGCAACTGAAATTGAAAAGCTGATTCTAAACTTTGTACAGGAAAGCGAAGGGTTGAGAATAGTCTAGGTAATCCTGGGGAAGAGGAACAAGGTTGAAGGATTTATACTACTGGATGTTGAGATCCATGCTAGAGCTTTAGTAATTGACACAGGGTCAATTGGTGCAATGATAGGCTAAAAAACTAAGGGCCATAATATAGACTCTCAAAACAGATCTGCCCATATATGGCCATCTGATTTATGATAAAGATGGCTCTTCCACACAGTGAAGGGGAGCAGAGTCTGCTCAAAAGGAGTGCTGGGTTTAATGGATATCCACACAGGGAAATAAATGAATCCTGATCCCTTACATGACACACTATCAATTCCAGACTGATCATAGATCTAATATGTGGGATTAATAACAAAACTTCAGGAAAAATACCATAAAAGATTAATCTTCATAACCTTGGGGCAAAGATTGTTTAATAATATACTACAAAAGCACTAGCCCTAGGGGCAATTTCATAACATTTGGCCCTATTAAAATCAAAATACTGTATTGTTCAAAAGACATCATTAAAAGAATGAAAAGCCATCCCACAGCAATCACTATGCACTTCAACAGGTAAGTGGATAAATTGTGCTACACCCAGAAAAAGGAATACTACTCAGCCATAACGATGCATGTAACAAGGTGGATGATCCTTTCATGCACTTTTTCTGAGCAAAAATATTCAGACCATACAGCTACATGTTGCATGAATCCAGTCCCCAAAATGTAAAACTGTGGGGCAGGAGAACAGATCTGCGGAAGCCAGAGATTGCGGAGGGAGGAAGGAGCTGACCACGGTGGGCCCCGCAGGGAAATAGGGTGATGGAAAGTTCTGTATGGCTCCACTGTGGTAGTGGATCTACCCATCTTTAAAATCTGTAGAATCATACACCACAAAGAGCACACTTACTGGACTTCAAGTTAAAAATAACAATAGCAACAAGATGCCAGTGAACCTGGGATGAGAGGCAGACCTGTGACAGATGCAAGTCACGGGATTATGAGCCGATGGTCAAACCTCACAGAAAGGACTGGTGTAGAGAGGCACTAACCACATAACTCCAGAAAATAGTACTCCAGTGGGGTACTGTAAAGACAAAAAGAACAATAAATACACTGTGTACTCTAGGCGGGAGATTTGTTTCTCATGGGGTACGGGTTAGCAATTCTGAGACTATATGTATGCTAGGGTCGAATAAGTAGGTAAAAAACAAACAAGTAAGTTACAATTAAGGTAAATTGCAAATAAGCCAGGGGAAGGCTAGATGTGGTGCTAGATTAGTCATCAATGACAATACGATTGCATGGACATTTTACTAGATATAGATATGAATAGATACACAAACTAAACACTGATGTGCTGCGTATAGGTTAGTATATTATGCCTATATTTTCTAGCTCTGTCCAGTTAAGTAACTCTACAGTAGAAAATCCAGAAACATCACCTGAATCAAGTGACACGGTTCACATCTTCTCGTTAAATCATGATAGGTCATGTTGAGGCCATGAGTCCTCTGATACAACGTGAGGAGAAGGCATTTTGCCTCAGTGGTATGCTTTGCATAAATTCATAACTTCAGTCTAGTTATATGAAAGACCTAAATTAAGGAACAGTCTACAAAATATTTGGCCAGTGTTTTCCAAAAATTCATGGAAGACAAAACAAACTGTCACAGATTAGAGAAGACTAAAGTCATCATTTAGATATGACGACCAAATGCAGCGTGAGACATTTGAAGAGATAAGGACATTAGTGGGAAAAGTCTTGAAATCGGAACCGTTTTTAGTTGTATTAATGGCACTTCACCAATTTTCATTCCTTAGTTTTGATAAATGTATCATGGTTCTGGAAGAGATTGACATCAGGGAGACCTAAGTGAAGGTTAAACAGAACCTGTCTTAGTAAATCTTAAAAGCAAGCACTGAAAGTGACATCAATAACAAAACTACATGCAAGAACAAAACTCAGTAACATTTAAGTAAATAGAACATAATTAAAAACCCAATGATAGAAAATGTGCAATGTATAAATGTGTTTTATTAGTGATAAACAATTGTCAGTCATGCAATAAAGTAGGAACAAAGGCCCCTTAATCAGTAGAAAAATCAACTGATGACAATAAATCCAAAAGTGACACAACTGACAAAGCTGTCACAAATATTAAAATAACTATGACAACTATACTACCGATGATCAAGAAGGCAGAGACAGCTGTACACAGAGATGCATGCTTGCAGTCCCAGCTGCTTGGAAGGCTGAGATGAGAGGATCACTTGAGCTTACAAAGCCTGGACCACATGGCAAGGTCTTTTCTCAAAACATAAAAGGCAGCAGAGAAAATGTCTGTAAACCATAACTTTGAGCATTCAAGAAGCTCCACAGAATCCAGGCAGAAGAAACTTGAAGAAAATAACACCAGTGACAGGATAATCAAATTCTAAAATAACAGCAATAAGAATAACATTTTTCCAGTTGGGGTGAAAACTTATACCTAGACAGTAACAAAGACAAAAATTACCCTATATTCCTTCTCAGAAACTGATTGAGTAAGATATTCATGGAACAATATCTTTAGCTCTTGGAAGGAAGGAAGGATGAAAGGAAGGGAAGAAGAAAGGAAAAGAAAGAAAGAAAGAAACAAAACACAGGGCTTTCATTCTCTTATTCTATACCCAGCAAAAATATCTTTCAGACATAAAGGCAAAGACTTTTTCTCCCAGACAAACAAAAGCTAAGTGAATTCCTCAGCAGTATAGCAGAGCTAAAAAAAAAAAAAAAAAAAAAATTTAAGAGAAGGCCTTCCAGCAGAAGGAAAGTGCCAGAAGGAAACTTGGATCCATACAAGGGAATAAAAAATGCCAGAAATGATAAATAGCTAGGTAAACAGAAAAGAATTTTCTCTTCATTTTGAATCCTTTTTAAAGAGCCAATCCACAGATTTCAACATTTCTCTGGCAATAATTGATAGAACAAGTAGACCCCCCCAAGTCGTTAAAGATATAAAATTGCTATCAACCAACTGGATCTAATTAACATTTTATAGAAAGATCCACCTAACAGAGCCAAATACACATCTTTCTCAAGTGCACTTGGAACATAGACCAAAGTAGACCAGATTCAGGGTTATAAAGTAAGTCTCAATGAATTTAAGAGGATTTAAATCATACAAAATATGGCCCTTGACCATAACAAAATTACATTAGAAACCATAATACAAAAAGATCTTGAAAATCCTCAAAGTTACAGAAATCATGACCAATTAAAAAGTATCTGAACTAAACACAAATGAAAACACAACATATGAAAATCCGTGCTGTCCAGTAAAAGCGATGCATACAGGGAAATTAGCACTAAGCACTTATGTTAGAAGCGAATAAATTTATTAAATATTTAATTAAAAGAAACATAAAAGGTCCTTCACCCACTGGTGGGAGTGAGTCACTGGGGAAATAGGTCTATCTGCCAGCGGATGGTAGAATCCATTCCAGCCCTGGCCCCTGGCCTACCTGCACCCTGGGAAGTGGCCGTCCCTGAGGAGGTGAAAGAGCTTGTCACCAGGAGCAGTGGCTTGGAAGCCACAGGTGAATGGAGAAGCCAAGGTCACCCGAGGACAGATGCCTGGGATGCCATTCACAGAGGTTCCTCCTCCTCCTGCCCCTGAGGAAATCCTAGCTCTGAATCAGAACCAGGAGCAGCCCCTCAGCAGTAGAGTAGCTCTACCAGCAGGTGGCAGTGTCGGGTCAGAGCCATTCAGTCAGTTCACAAACCCAACACAAGTGAGCATCTCCTGCGTGCCAGGCATTGAGCTGGGCTGTGACAATTTTGCAGGCAGGTGGCAAGCTAGACACAGTCACTCCTCAGTGACAGAAAGTGGCACAAAGACACGAAGTTCATAATTGGAACTTTAAGTTCCTGAGAGCAAACGGATGAGCGTTAAGTTACTGTGTGCCGAACACTGAGCTGGGTCCGGGGCCCACAAAACAATGGAGAGGCCGCCTTTGTCCTCTGTGAGGCTCAGCCTGATCGCTGATAGAAATCTCTTCAGAAAAAGGCAGCGTAGGCGAAGAGCCTAAGTCAAGTACTATAGTCTTCCTTATCCTCACAGGATATGGCTTAAGGTCCTCCCACCATGGATGCCTGAAACTTCAGATGGCACTGAACCCTGTGTTAAGCACTGAGACAGCCCAGCAGTCACTCTGAAAACAGAGAGGGCTATTAAGCGACTAATGGGCAGGTAGGGTATACAGCATGGATACACTGGACAAAGGAATGATTCCTTGTGCTGGGAGGGACTGTACAAGATTTCATCACAGTACTCAGGATGGCACATAACTTGAAATATGTGAATTATTTATTTCTGGGGTTTTCCTTTTAATATTTTCAGATCACAGCTGACTATGGAAAAGGACATGGCAGGAAAGGGGTACTAGCGTAACAAAGTATAATGGCTAGAGCTAGAACAGGGCACAGAGATGTCTCACAGGCTGGATGAATGTTTAGCAGGAAGGGACAAGAGTGAAGCTGAACTGGGACCCTGAAACCCCTCAAAGGCCAAGATTGGCCTGGATGATTCTCACCAGGTAGGAAGCTCCCAGAAAGGATTGTTTTAGGAGAGTGGAAGACAAGAAGTCCACTCAGGTGTGTGCTCTTCCTCTGCGGCCCAGGCCCACAGGCACCGTGCTCACAGCCATGTGTAAGAGGACAATCTCTGTGTTTCAGATGGTCAAACTTCCTGAAGTCTGAAAAACAGAGAGGCCCTTGTGGAACTTGTCTCCTGGTGACAGATGGGCTGGCAGCGACAGGCTGAGGATGTGTCCTGCCGGCAGCTGGAGGCAGATCTCTAATGGAACAAATAGGGGAGAAAGGCAGTAAAAATGTTAAATATTATTAAACAGCCACGAGCCCACGTGGTGTGAGCCTGGCTCAGCTCCACCAGACCAGTCTCTCCCCGTGTTTCCAGGCCCAAGGGTGCTGCCACTGTCCGGAGGAAGCTTCCTGAAGAGCCACCTACCCTAGCACCTCTTCTAGGTGGAGTTCAGGGAACTGTAGACCTGGGCTTTTAGGGGGCTCCCCAAAGCCCTGGCATGGTGTCACAGGAGGTTAGGGGTGAAGAGTGGACCGAACAAAAGGCTCTGGAGTCAAGCTGACTCTTTTAAAGAAGTCCATATAACTTTTTATTTGACATCTACAAGATTTTGCTATGTTGCAGTTTTTGACCAGTTTATACAATCTCTTTTATTAGTGCAAACTGCAATAGCAAAAAAGGAAAAAAAAAAAAACCAGAAAGCCAAATTTGTGCCTTACTTCCTTATCAACATCTACTACAGGTATAACAAAACTTACGTGGATTATAGATAAGGTCTATTCACGTTTATACATTACTGTTTTTAAGAGCTTCAGATCAGCTCTACAAGGTTCACGATCCTGGGTAACCACAGCAGCCAAAAAGTAAGTAAAACAAAAGCTCTGTGACCTTGATTGCACCATGGAGCCTCTCCACGTTCCCATCTACAAAATGGGCAGAATGATAACTTCTGCTTGTGGGGTTTGGAAGGGATCAAAGGAAATCATATTTGCAAAGAGCCTGTTACTGGCAAGAACCCAAGTAGACATTTACTACCATGACAACCCCCACCCCACTTTGCCTGCCTGCTACCAGCAGCACCAGCAGCCAGGCACCAGCAGAGCTCTTCGCCCCGAGCTCCCAGGCACAGCTGTCACCTGCGTCTCTAATGTGCTGCCAGGAGCTCATGCTGCCCATCCAGGGGTGGCAGGAATGTGCAGCTGCTGACCTTGGCCAGAGGCATGGTGACCGGGCAGGCTATTGCAAGATCATCAGGGGATGCAAAGTCGGTGGCTGTGGCAAGAAATGGGTGAGAGGGTATAAGCACATCTGGTGCCTTCCTGTGCATTGCCGCCTTCTACAGCTGGCTCAGAGCAGGGCAGAGAATCACAGAGACACCGACACACTAGCCACGTGTCTGACCCAGATTCCTTAACCCTACCGCAAAGCGTCTGACTCAGCACCTGTCAGGTGAGGCCCAAGAATCTGAATCTTACCAAGATCTTGGTGGTTTTTATGTGGTCAATCGTTGGACAACATGAAAGGCCTTGGCCACAACACAGTGCTTGGAAATGGCAGGAAAGATACTGGATGCGCAGGTCTGACCACGAGTGACCACAGGTGGTCCTTGTCCCACCAGGACAGAGCCTCCCATCCACAGGGGCAGGGGTGGGGCTGAGGGCCACCGGGGAATCGGTAACGAGCAGAGAAAAACACCAGCCTGAAACCTCTACTTTCACTGAAATGCCTGTCTCTCCCCTTCAAGGGACAGTGCCCAGGCCTGCAGAGGCAGCACCCCCGCCCCACGGGGGCTCCTGTCCCACCTTGGCCTCTTTCTCTCTCTCTCTGCTCACAGTCAATTCCGCCTGTGATAAACTGTCTCTCCTACAGACGCGTCTTTTAACTGTCTTCCCTCTTCCTTCCTTCCTTCCTTCCAGTGTCTGCCAGATTTATTTAGGAAATAAGTAAATTTATTTCCATTTACTGCCTTCTGATGAAAACCGCTTCTCCAAGAGCACCCAATAAAGTGCCGCCGCTGTAGGAATGACTCTCTAGTCCGGCACTCGAGCTTTGCCATTTGATCTAATTACTAAGACGAGAAGAAATGGCTGTTGCCATTGCAGAGCCAGTGGCATCTGAGATGGAGTCGGTGGGGGGGTCCTGTGAGTGGGAGGGCCCCTCCACTCTGCCAACTTAGATGGAGACTGTGTTTTCCCTCCGGATCAGCAAGGCCCCAGGTGCACTGGCCCGGCGGAGCCTCTCGGAGAAGGATTAGTTTCTGTACTTTAACGCTGCTGTGCTGTGAGCGGCGTCCTTTCTTCTGCTCCAGCAGGGCACTTAACAACAGTTTCTACGGTTTTCTGTGTAAAACACAAACAAAACTCCTGACACCAATATAAAAACCCTTCACGACACAAGTCGTACCTGTGTTTTACAGGCATTTAGCGCAAAGCCAGAGGCTGTAACCCATGTGACAAAGCCAGCTGCCCAAAGTCAACCTTTCTGCATGGCACTGACCATGCAGAAAATCACCAGAACAGGCTCCTTGGCCCTTGGTAGGAGCCAGTGGAACCCTGCTTCAAGGGACACCCTTCCTGTTTGAAAGCCGTCAGTCTCAGAGGTTGGCTGCCTTGCTTTGCAGCTGTTGGGCGCACCCTGGGAACCACATTCCGTGTGGACTCGTGAAGACAGTTTTCCTTTTTCAATACATTTGAGGCATGACAAGTGATTTGTTTTGCCCCTCACTTTGAATCAACCAATAAGAATAGAAATGGGCTCACACTGTGGCCCTTTATAGCTAATGGTGCCCTCGCCCTCCCCGTTGTCCCTCCCCTACCTCTCTCTCTGTCTCTGTCTCTCTCTTTCTGTCTCCTTCTCCTCCTTCCCAGTCTCCCATGTACAGTGACTCCTTAAACACCAGAAGTTTGCCTGGCATGGTGGCACACATCTGTCATCCCAGCACTCGGGAAGCTGAGGCAGGAGGATTGCTGTGAGTTCTCTGCCAGCCTGGGCTCCATGGTGAGTCCAAGACCAGCCTGAATGAACTCCACAACAAAACCTTGTCTCAAAAAGACAATAAATAAATCAATAACATTGAAATCTAAGCAATTCAAAATTACTATTTCACTTATTATTTCAACCCTGACATTTGGGGGATTTTTTTTTAAAGGCCTCAATTTTCTATTCTTTTCCTTCCCCTTCATCCCAGGAAGGACGTCACCCCACCGGCCACAGGGTCCTTGACTGCTAAGGGCTGAGCCAGCCTGCCATGAGTCACCAGTACTCAGTCATTTATTAAGGACTCCCTGTAGGCTCAGACCTCTGGCCACTCCCCCACCCTACCCGCATCTGACTTCCCTGGACCCAAGAGAGACAGGAAGAAAAGCAGGACCTTGAGCTTGCTAACCATTTCCTGTGTCTGGGGTGCAGCACTGCCCACATTCACGAACGCTTTCCCTTCAATCCTTGACCGCAGCTAGGCAGTAGGTATCTATACCTCCACCATGCAAACCGTGAAAGCCAAGGAGCTGAGTGACTGAGAAACCTAGCAAAACAACAGAATGAGCAGAAATCTGATCCTGGGCCTGTCTGGTCCTCAGCGTATGCTGCAGGAGACTGTACCACAATGGATGAAAGTAGGCAGGGCCGTTGAGCTCCAGGCCTAGTGCCAAGGGACATGCTCATGTGGGCACTGGTGCCACTCGCGAGAGGACATGGAGGAACACAGAAAATGTGCTACAAACCCTACATCGGTGCCACGGCCAACTGAGGCAACAATCTGCTGCAGGAGGACCTTGAGACTGCGTGGCCCTCCCCAGGGTGGCGCCAGCAGTGCAGCGGGGCAGATGGTGGAGTCCCGGGCTAGATGCGGAATGGGCAGCACTGGGAGACCGCTCAGCACCACATATCTGGGGACATTTTTGTCTGACACCCTCGGAGAAGAATGGAGACTGATCAGATGATGGCACACCACCCCTGCCAATTGAAAACCCACGGACTGAGAGACATCTGCGCAACAAAGAAGGGCGCTCTCCAGCGACGACATGTTGCAGGATTCGGCTAAGGATGTTTAAAAGCCGGAGTTTTCTTTATTTTGTGCATTCTCCCCAGCCCATGGAGCATAAATGTTTTCCCAAGTTACTCCATATGCAGTGTAATCATCATCTTAATGGTTGCATAGTTCAAATCCCCAGAGTGGATGGCCGTATCTGTCTACTGCCTCCAAGGGGAACCTGGAGCGTTAGACTAGGGAAGCGATCTTGAAAAATAAGGAAAATGAGGTTGTTTACTGCAAAATTATTTATAGAAGCAAAAATAAATAAATAAACCCCTGGAAACAATGTTACTGTCCAGCGATTAGGGGATAGTTTAGTCAAATCATAACCCAATGCAATTATGCAACCATTAAAATTATAATTACACAGGCTATGTAGCAACGTGCAAAAACATTTATGCCTGATGGGGGGGGGAGCACAAAATAAAATGGTATCTATATATGTCTACGATGTTGCAAAATAAAACTTGCCTAGGGAAAAAGATGGTAGGAGAAAACAGAAAATGGAAACTTATGTGAGCCTGATGGGGTGTTGAGGACTTGCTTTTTTAAATTTTTCATTTGAATGCTGACATGCTATTTTAACAATAGATAGAAAAACAAGTCGAAAAGGAAAGCGTGCTTGGGAGACAATGAGCTAAGCCAGCAAACCAACTTTCCTTCCCAGAGACTGGGAGGTAGGAGTTTTTGTTCTCTTTTCTGCTTGGTTTTCTAGAGCTAGACTCCTGCCTTCCAGACTCAGGGAGGGTCTGGGGGTACACTTTTCCTGTAAAGTGCAAGAAAAAATGAGAATCTATTAGGCAGAGTGCTTGGAGCCATGTGCAGTGGCATCCATCTGTTATGCTAGCATTCGGGGAGGCTGGAGTAGGAGAATAGCAAGTTCGAGTCCCTCCTGTGAAACTAAGTAAACTGTAATCTCAAAATTTTAAATAAGAGGTGGGGATGTAGCTCAGTGCAAAGGCCCTGGGTTCAATCCCCAATACTGAAAAGCACCCAAAATCATCGCCTCGACAGAATGCTCGGGGAGAGAAAAGTTCATTGCACTGGGCCCCGGCTCATTCCTCGGGCTGCGTGTCTCAGGGCATCTGTCTCTCTCTGCCTCCTTCCAGACGCTTTTCAAACTATTTGGCCCAAGGTAGATACCTGGCAAGCAGTGACCACTTCTGCTGATAATTCCGCACGGGTCTCAGAGCCTTATTGGCCCCCCATGCTGCTTCCCCCCTCTCCTTGTTCAGGCCTGGGAAAGTCCCAAGGGCCCGCCCTAGAGGCCTGGGGTCTCTCTAAGGGGAACGGGGCTTGGGAAGAAGTAGAGACCCCAACACCTGCCCGCTCCTGTTGGGCAGCGCTCCCTTTTCTAGATGAGGTTCCCTATTCCTGGGAACAAACAAGCCCTAGCAGCTGAGCAGACAGCGCCTCTCTGCAGAGAGGAACCAGCTCCACACAGGCTGCCTGCCCACTGCTCCCCAGCCCCCTCTCGCAGGTGGGCGGCACATGGGGTGCGGGACCAGGTAGGGGCTCTGCATCTATGGGGGGCTCTTGACTTTGTGCCCTGGACACTGAGGGAGACAGGACAGGGAGCAGGCCGCCCCTTGCTTTCCCAGGGCCTGGCTGGGTGCAGGGTACAAGGCTCTGAGCAGTTGGAGAGTCTCTGTTCCACGCTTTCTCTTGACAGAGCCTTCTCTGTTTTTCCCTGAAGGTCAACCGAAATGACCCCGGTGTCACCTGTCCCGCTCACCTTCGCACTGCCCGCGGGGCCAGGCCTCCTTCCCTACCAGCGAACATGGAAACAGGGCTGTGTGCCCCCAAATCCTGCTCCTTCCCAGTGGTATGGTTTGGGTCCCTCCCGCAGCTGGTGGCTGTCCGGGACAACCCCATCTTCCCTCTCCCGCTTTGCGTGAGGCCTGAGCTCAGGTGTGAAGACTCCTCACGTGATGCTGTTACAGCCACGCCCTCTTCAGACGTCGTCTCGCTCGGAGCGCTGCATTCACTTTCTCAGCGCACTTTCGCGTCCACCCCGCATCTGGCCGTCACAAAAACCCTCAGAGGGAGGCAGAGCCGCTCTCATTAGATCCATTTTTCAGATAGAGAAAACTGAGATCATACACAAAGTGCAAATTCAAGTGTAGGACTTCCAGCGGCGAACGTGATGGGCCTGGGAAACACCAGGAGCTGTATCCTGGGGCTCTTATGTGGGCCTGGCACTCAGAAGGGGCCTGTGGTCCAGCAGGAGGCTGAGACCAGAGCTAAGAGGGGATGCCGGGGAGTCCCCCTGTGGTTGAGCCGGCCCTTCTACTCCTGGGCGAATGTGTCCCCATAACCCAGCTCTGGGGACCAACAGCACCATGCAGGTGGCATCCTCCTCCCCCATCATGGCCACTCAGGCCACCAGGAAGCCCTTCAAAGCGGCAGGGTGTCTCGTCCCTGCGGAGAAAGCAGCAGGCCTGGGGCCTGCAGGGGGTCAAAAGCCCTGGGAATGGAGCCCTGGCCGGCCCAGCCAGCACCTCATTAGGAGGCCTGGGGGGAGGGGTGCTTCTGGAACAATGTTGTTTATTTTTCTATTTTTAAACAAGTCTGAGGTCTCTGGGGGCACAAATGAAGTTATCAGCAAAGACATGAGTGGAATAAAGCCTCCAGCCTGCAGTCCGAGGAGGCCCTGGGGAGCAGAATCTTGAAAAACTGAGATGAGCCTTGTTTATCTTGGACTCTGAGTGCGGGACTGAGACCAGGGTGCCGGACAAGCGTTCCCCAGGCCATCCCGGCTGCTGGGGATTTGGGGCTCCAACAGCACTGTTCAGATGATCCCGTTGGTGAGCTCTGTTTCCCACTTCCCAGCCCTAGCACACGCACAAGGCCCTGCCCCAGGCCTGTCCCAGGCCAGCCCCTCCATCTGCCCATTCCCCTCCTTCAGACGTGGCTGGCGTCCGGCCTGCAGACCCGCACCTCTCACGGCGGGGAAGCGAACACAGCGATGTGTGCAGAGTGCTATGAGAGTCAGGCTGGGCCACAGGATCCTGCCCGCCCCTGCGAAAGGGACTCGGCATTCCCATCTCTAAGGCCAGGAAGCTGAGGCTCAGAGAACTGAAGCGCTTTGCCCGGAAGCCCATTCTCTTTCCACACCAAACCCCATTTCGGGCACTTTACGGCCAGAATGATGCGTTCTGCAGAGAGAAAGCGTGAATCACTTCGACAGCAATTAAAGATTTGGGTGAGAAAAACCTCCGAGGAAGTGAGGAGTGTGGTGGGTCTCAAGGAGGGTCGGGTCCCTCCTGGTCACTGCTCCTGGTCTGAGGTCCAGCCTGTGCCTTTGCCTGGGGCTAGCTGGGTGATTATGGGCAGGTCACCATCTACCTCGTTCCTAAACTTTCCCCTTCCTGAACTGGAGGCAGTAAGAGTAGTAGATTTCCAGGCTTGATGCAAGAGTTCAACAAGCTGTCAAGTGTCAGGGAGAAGACAGGGGACTGGACAAGCTCTGCACAAATAAAGACAAAGTGACACTCCCTCCCCGCCCCCAGACACGGTGAAAGATGGGGTGAGTGGCTGCAACTAGCAAATAGTGATGGACATTTTCCCCACCGCTCCCTTGAAGAGACACGTAACACAGGCTTCAGGGGACAGACACCACCACCCCCAGGCTGCCTGAGCGGGGCCGGGGGGTGGGCTTGGCCCTCCCAGTTTAGAGCCACGGGTCAGTTGCACCCTGCCTTGGCTTCCAGGCAGAAAGTCTGGGCCAAGAAAGAGGAAGGAATTGGCCCCAGGCCGCTCAGCCCACAGCCAAGAAAGCTAAAACTAGCACCCAGCGCTCTCCTCCACCTCCCTAACTGCCCTAAGGATCAGGGCCGGAGAAGCCATCACATTACCATGGAAAAGGAGGAAGCCAAGACCCCAAGAAGGGCAGTGATGTGCCCAAGACCACCAGATGCCCACGGCAAGGCCAAGGCTCAGGTCAGATCCTGACCTCTGGTGCTGCCGGCTCAGCCCAGAGCAGACTGCTTCCTCTATCACCAAGCGTTTTCTGAAACACACCACTTCTTAATTCTTTGGCTGAATAGCTAAATAAGGATTTTTGCCAATTCTGAACCCTGCTAACTGATGAAGTTGTCAGAAAAAGATCTAATGGTGCTTGAAAACACAGGGAATGAGGCAGCTGCCAAAGTGCCCTCCCAGTCTGTCTCAGCATCTCGGACCTGGGACCTTCCCAAGGGGCCAGGTAGGGCAGTGGGCAGTGAGCACGGGAGGCAGAGGCTGCTGTACCCCATCAGCTGTGTCCCTGCCGAGCCGCTTAGCCCTGTGCTCTGTCTCCCAGCTGTGAATGAGGGTGCGATGTCTTCCTCAAACCTTTGAGGGTAAAGTGAGACAATGGATGGGGACATTCCACACAGGGCTGCCCAGCCCGGGTTTCAGGGTTGGGGCAGCTGGCTGGCCTGGGTTTTGGTCAGCGGACATGGCTCTGCAGCCCTGGGTGAGCAAAAAGCTGAGGTCACCAATTTTATTGGGGAGCTGTTGGATCCCTGGTCAGGCCCTAGTGTATGTTTATCTCAGCGATCCAGCTGCTCCTCTCTGATGGGCGAAGGGCTCCGAGTGACCTCAGGCCCTGGAGGTGGGGCCTTGGGGTGGGAGCCTGGGAGACCAGGCTGGGCACTTTGTTCTTTCTTCTTTCTCAGTGAAACATTTGTTCCACTCAGGAGTCTGAGCACTAGGGGTGGGGCCCGGCTTGGGGACTTGGGAATCAGACAATTCCCAGGCCTGTCACAGGAGCCCGAGAGGCTGGGTGCTGGGAGCTAGGAGTCTTGCTAACATGAGCTGGGCCTGAGTACGGGCCACCCCAATGGGCAGGACACACTGTGATCTGCTGCCTGAGGCTGGGCCCATTACCAAATGCCCAGGTCACCAGCTCCTTCTTGTCCTTCTTTCTGCTTCCGCCGCACATATGTACACACATGTCAGCTGCCTGGTGATTCCATCTTCCCTGGAAGATGGAGGAGAACAAACCGAAGTGTATTTTTGCAACTATGTGGGCTTGGGTCAGGCTCACAGCCTCAGTTTCCTCATCTGTGGAATAGGGAAATATACCAATGCCTCCGAGGTACTACCAGATTCAAATGGGGTAGAGAATGAGAACAACTTGGAACCATGAAGTATGTGACATAGGGCAGTGGACATTTGGGGTTGGAGAATGGAATTGTTATAGCCAGCCAATCTGCTGCCTTTTTTTTTTTCTTTTTTTTTTTTTAGCAATTCAGGGAAACTACAGGGGGCAGGGGTGCCATGTAGTGGCCTAAATACAGGATTATCACTGGCACAGCTGTCCCTGCCTGGGCTCTGGGTGATCAAAGCCTCCCCTGCCGGCTGCCTGCCTCCGGCTCTGCTCTCTGCTTTCTGGCTGAGTTCAGCGAGCCCAGAGGACTGCCCGGGCTCCTGGGAGGTAGGCAGTCAGGACCGCTCCCCATCACGGGACCAAACTTCAGACACAGAGTTTCCTCTTCTTCAGGATGTGGAAGGAGCTCAGAAGGCAGACAGGGCCAAGACTGGGGAGGAAGGCCTGGGTTCAAACCTTGCCTCAGCCTACAAGTGGCCCTGTTCATGTGTGTGGGTCACTCCATCTGTGGCTTTGGCTTCTTCCTTTGGGAGGCCTGTCCATCCTTGAGAGGGGCAGTGAGAGGGTGACCATGACAAAGCTGTGACCAAGTCAATCCCTAAACACAGAGAAAGACCCCTGGCACACAGGCGCTGGCTCCCTTCCATCCCCACCTGCTCCCAGAGGGCCAGGAGGACTCAGACCCTCCCATGTGCTATTTCCCCATCCCGGGACCCAAGTACCTCTGACCCCCTTACTATCCATGCCTCTGCAAGATGAAGCAGGACTGATATTTGCGACAGCAATTTTCCTTGACTGGGAACCTGGCCCACCTTGGGAATGAGGATCGGTCTTAGCCAGAGGATCTGAGGGAGTCTGTGGACAGGTACTCTGGCTGCCCAGCTCTGGCCCTGGCCCAGTCCCAGGCCAGCACAAGGAGGTCCTCCTGGCCCTCTGGGGAGGGTGCTGCCCCAAGCCATGCCTGGCCCCCAGGTAGCCTCTCAGCCTCCCCAGAAAAAAAGGGGACGCTGACCTAGCATATTCAAGGTGTCTTCCGCCAGGTGTCTCTGGGCAGGACCGTGCCCAGTGGAGAACCTGGGTGAGAGATCTGATGAAAGCAAAGAGTCTTGCGTGATGAACTGAAACAAAATCTATGTATATAAAAAATTAGTTAAGACAGTTAAAGAAAAAGAATTTTGAGTGAAAAGTAGTTTTCTCAGTGTCATCTTCAGATTTTATTTTTAGTGCAAAATGTTTATTTGAAAACAACAGGGCAATCATAACAAAAAAGATAGTCATATAGCGTGTTTCTCTTGAAACAAAAGTTTTGTGCTAATAATTTTTTGGATAATGTTTCA
This sequence comes from Dasyprocta punctata, assembly GCA_004363535.1. NCBI lineage: Eukaryota > Metazoa > Chordata > Mammalia > Rodentia > Dasyproctidae > Dasyprocta > Dasyprocta punctata. Next base: position 17,680 of record RJWM01008011.1, on the reverse strand, counting down.
TGTCTATATTTTTTATCCTAAATAATTTCTGTGAATATAATAATATGCAATGCGCTGATGATTGCTACTCTCTTACTGGCTGATTGTGAAATTGTTTTGCTTTGGTTTCTTACTTTCTTTTTGTTTAAAATAAACAAACAAAAAAAAAAGCAAAGAGAAGAGGAGCGACATTTTCAGGGGTCTTTGTACAGGAACCTCCTTGGGGAGGCTCCCAGCACCCTGGGTGCCGGGTGTGGGGCCCAGACGGAGGGTTATGGTGTCTGAGGACACCAACCAAGTAGAATGTTTGGGGCCCTGAGAGTAGGTTAACAGAAAAGTTTGGGAGCAGCTATGTGCGTGGGGAAGACTCTGAGCCAGTGACAGTAGAGGAGGGGGAGGTCTTACTCTACACCAGGAGCAATGAACACTTGCACATGACTCCCCCAACAACCGTTGCCATGAAAATAAGGGGATTTCTTGGAGCCATAACCCACACAACAGAGACTACTAGAGGAGACATCTGCAGTGGCACAGTGACACACACAGCAAGCAGAGGGACATGTGGTAAGTGACCAGCAGAGGTGAGAAAGCAAGACCCTGAGTCGGGGCGGGGAAGGGTGACAATACCCGGATCTATACATCCGGGCATCCCACAGGCTGGACCGGGGAGCCCTGGGGGTGCTGGAAGCAGACGCTGGCACGCAGAAGGCTGGAGCAGGTGATCCAGTGCTGTGGGGAGGAGAACTCAGCACCCCACCCTGCCCATGCCTGCCGAAGGAGTTTTCTCTGGGGACAGCACACTAGTGCCTTTCTGTGCTGGGGGACGTTAGCCGCAGCAGAGAGCGAGGGACTGAATGAGTCAATGGAGGCTGCACCCTGGCACCCCTCGAGCCCTCTCTCTGGACTTGGCTCTAGGACTCTGGCATTCGGAACATGATTCCCAGGGTTTCCAAGAAATTCTCAAGAAATGGCCCCTCGGCTCACCTTCCAGTGAAACTCCAGCTGACAAAGCCACCCGAGATTCAGACTGGAACTCCGAAACAGCTTCCCGGGCTCCGCCCCTCACTCTTTGTTATAAGCAAACCATTGCCAAAAATCCACAGAAGACCTCACGTGAAAGACAAGAATCCCAACGAACAAGTGGAGAGAGCATCTTGAAGGAAAGGTCAGAAAAGATCTGAAATGAAGGAAGAGGAGAGGGTACCTCTGTAAAGAAGGGAAAGTAACCATAGGTTATCTCACAGCTCAGTTCCAAAGAGTGTATGAAGGCGTAGTAAGGCAGACGCTGTTACAATTTGCATAAACTTGTCCTCCCAAACTTGTGCAAGAATTTAATCCCCAAAGTTTTATGTTAATGGTATTAAGAAAGTGGAGGGCTGGGGATATAGCTCAGTGGCATAAGTGCCTGTGGTGTTTTGAAACACAAAGATACACACGTGCTCCTGCCAACCTCTAAAGCTGAGTGAAATAAACCTCTTTTCTCTATAAAGTAGCTTGTCTCAGGTATTTTGTTATAGTACCAAAAGGTTGACTAAAACAGCGCCAAATGTTGTTCTACTCAAAATGATCCTAGAAGGACACTGGAGGGTGCAGAAACGGTGAGTAAGGCCCAGAAAGGTGAAAGAGCTAAATGCCTTCTCTAGGCAGAAGTCAGAGAACAAACTAGCTGGGAAGGAAATACAGCTGTTCTCTTTGGGAATCTGGAAACACCAAAAGAATCAGCTAAGGGTTGAAATGGTTGCCTTGGACAAGGGGCAGTGGAGCAAACTTCATAAGGCAATTTAATTTTCAGCGTACATAAATAGTTTTGATTTACAAATGTTTTAAAAATCAAAATTAAAAACACACTGTCATCTGTCCATTTCCTACTTTGGCAATTTCTTGAGAAGCTGAATAAATATTAGGATTTTTTTGTTGTTGTATTTCAGTTTTGGAAATGGGCTCCCTGCAAGCTATTCTGAGAAGATAGGCCCTAACCCATCAGCAGGGTTCAACAAGGCCCACGAAAACTAGGGTTAGATAGAAACCTAGATGGAGTTGAAACCTCAGGAGCCTAACCACCTCACACACATGTCCCCTAAATCCTGTGTGCTCACACAGAGCTGATGTTGGGTCCACGCCATGCACAAGCATCTGCCCAAGGGATGTGGAGAGCGAGGCGGGAAGAGGCCAGGGGAGGAGGAGGCCCGGTCAGTGCGAGGCCTCCCTAGCAGCATTAAGACCACAAGGCCTGTCCTCAGGCCTTCTGCCGGCCGTCTGAATGATGCAAAGACGCTCTGAGCCTGGAAACCAGAAAGCTGAGTCACCCCACGCTGCACTCGTCATGTTTACAGAAAGCGAGAATATTTACAGGAACAGAAACATTCAGCTAATTGACTATTAAAGACACTGAATACAGGAGACAAGACGAACGCAGAAACTCGACGTGGAGAAAGGGCACCGTGTCCCAGCCAAGCAAGGGTCTCTGCCCACAGATTTTTCCTGATACCCTCTTGCCCTTTGCTCTCTGCTGCTAGGCAGACCCCTCCCAATGTTAGTTGGCCCTCTTTTTCCAACAGGGAACCCAAGCTTAGAAAACAGAAGTTTCTTCCCAGTCCACTCAAGCCCCTGAGCCAAGTTCTGAGTCCCCGGAGCTCCCTGGGGCCCTGTTCTCCAAGTCTGTTCCTAAGAAGGTTCTGGGTAGTGTGAGTCACGCTGCTCCCGTCCCTGGCCACAAAGGACAGAGGCGCACCCTGGCCCTACCTCCTCTCACGCCTCTCCTCCTCCGCTTGGGAAGAAAGGCTTCTGCTTGGTCCAGCACCGGAAAGCTACAGAAGAGACCTCAGTCCTAGGTAATCTAAGGGCCAGTGATGGGTCAGTGACAATACTGTCGACAACAAGGGACAAACGAGAAAAATAATGACACAAAAGGGCTATGTTGGGAAAGAACTGTTCTTGCTTCTGAGATAAGGTGTTCCTTTCATTCTTGTTTTATTTCTTTTTTTATTTAGTCTTTTTGAGACAGGGACTTACTATGCAGTTCAGGCTAGGCTTAAGCTCACTTTGTATCCCAGACTGATCTCAAACTTGCAATGCTCCTCCTGCCTCAGCCTCCTGAGTGCTGGAATTACAGGTTTGTGCCACTATTCCCAGCTTTCAGTCTTGTTTGTTGTAGCTAGGGGATTGCAAGGAAAATGACTACATATGGGACACATAATTTATAGTATTATTTATAATAGTCACTCAAGAGTTAAATACAAGAAGTGAGGAGATCTGTCCACACACTGAAGACCTAGAAAATCCAGCCGAGGGCCTGGATCCCATAGCAATATCCTGCATGAGTTCAGCTGAAGACCTAAAGCCCATAGCAGTGCCTCCTACAAGTCCAGCTAGAGGCCTAGAGCCCACGACAATGACTCATGCAAGTCTGTTTCATGGATCTGTGCTGGGAAGGCCCCAAGGTCAGCAGTGGAAGCTAGAAAGTCTATGCCAGCGGGCTGAAGGATCTGTGCTAGTAGGTTGAGGGTTCTGCACTGGAGCAGAGAAGTGATGCTCAAAATAAGGACCAGGGCTCCCCTGAAAAGTACCACAGCCATCCTCAGTGACAAGGTCCCGAGCTCCTCTGACAATAAGAACAGCAGAGTTCATATCAGGAAGCCAGAGTGACAAGCTTCTCCTGGAGATTGAACAGCACACATCTTCCCCTCTGGAGCCAGGAAGCGATGCTCAGTGTAAGAACCAGAGCTCCCCCAAAGTGAACCACAGCCACTCTCAGGGACAAGGTCCCCAAGCTCCTCTGATGATGAGAACGGCCAAGTTCATATTGGAGAAGAAGCTGCACAAGCTCCTCCAGGAGAACCAACAGCTCCAAACAGCAACAATGCTCAGGAGAACCCACAGTTCTACTCTTCCTCTCTAGGTCTCCTTTCCATGCTGGCAACTTTCCTCAGGCGGGCCATCTACACTCAGCACCACGCTGATTCAGTGCAGCTGGTGTGACAAGTTGCCCACCAGTTACCAATCCACTACATTGTTTTAAACTTAACATTTTTTTAAAAATGAAATGATGGTGAATGTCTGTAATTGACAGTACTGAAAGTTGGTGTTTCTAGTCCCTCCTCAAAATAAATTTTTAGATAAAATGTTGAGGGCACACTAGGGTAGATGACACAGAAGAGAGTAGGAATAAGCCCCAGGGCCAGAACCACAGACTCCAGGGGAAGACAAAGCTGCAAAGCATCTAGTCGGGCCTCCGTCTGATAAGTGTGTGCCGGATGCCTCTGCCCAGGGCCTGCCTGGCCCCGCCTGGTCCTCTCCAGAGACAGGGCGCTCATTTCCTCTGTGCACAGCTCTGGCGATTAGAAAGTATTTTCTCCTATAGTTGAGGAATGGGGCCTGCAGATATCTGGGACCGCCTAGATCGAGGCCTTTTCCTTTCCAGCGATGGCTGTTCGCCCATAGGAAAACACTCACAGCTCCTCCAAGGCTTGGGCTGGGGTCTAATTGCTTCTTTGCTTCCCCGCCCCAATCATTCTCCCTTGCGGAGTGACTCTGCTGAGACCACAAATCCAGCGAATGAGTTCCAAACTGTGTTCTACTTCTGTGTGGCAGTAGCTCAGAGTTAGGGTTAGGGTTAGGGTCAGGGTTAGGGTCAGGGTTAGGGTTAGGGTCAGGGTTAGGGTCAGTGTCAGGGTTAGGGTTAGGGTCAGGGTTAGGGTCAGGGTCAGGGTCAGGGTCAGGGTCAGGGTCAGGGTCAGGGTTAGGGTTAGGGTTGGTGTTGAGGTTAGGATTGGTTGTGGCCTGTTGGAAAAGCAAGAAATAAGCCGGAGTTGTGGGAGAAGGGCATGCAAAGAATATCATGTGCTCCCCTAAAATATATGTATCTGCAAAAAAAAAAGTCCAAAAGAATATAGGCCATAATGGCCATGGCCGTCATCCTTGGAGCTGAGTTAATGGATATTTTTTATCTTATGTCTGCTTTTCTGTCTTTTGTAATTTTTCTGCAACAAATTGACTTTCACTTATAAACCAAAAGAAGATAATGAGCCTTTATGAAGGTTGAACAAGTAAAATTAAAGCCATGTACCCCAAGACCCCACTTTCCAGCAGCTCTCCACTGAATAAGTTAGGGGGTCAGGGGCACTAGTGCTCCAGAAAACGCCAAGGTCACCTCCCCACCCTGGGGGAGCGGATCCTGCCCGACCTGTGCTGTCACCCGGAACTCACTCCACAGGGAACTCTGCCGTTCCCCCGTTCTTGCACTTTGCTGCCTCACCCAAAAGGCCCCTGACCCTAAGACAGGAAGGAAGGGAAAGTGGGGGTACAGGAGATGGTGGCCCACCCCTGCCAGGCTCCTACGCAGCACAAGGTGGACTCCACAAGGCACACAGTGTGACAGGGCAGGCCCTGCTGGCCCTACTCCGAGGCTTGCTCCTCTGTGCCCCGGAACAGAGCTTCAGAACCTTCGAGGACTCCAGGTCACACCACCCTCCACGCCAGGCCCCCAGGGCAGGTCTTTCCTTTTGGGGCCCAGGCACCTACACGGTCAGAGTTCAGCCATGTCTTGAGGAGTGGAGGCCTTGCTGGGGTCAGGGTCCTGTGTAGAGGCCCAGGAGCAGGGGTGACTTGGCTCTGCCATCCGACAGGTGAGTCTTCCTTTTGACCTCAGGTTTCCATGGGTAAATCCAGGGAGAGGACACTTGACAGTGACTAGACAGTGGGTGGCCCCAAATTACTTTCCACTTAGCACTGAAGAGAGTCTGGCACTGGCTAGAACCCCGTGTCCCACTGGAAGAAGCCCCACTACCGCCACCTTTGCCTCCCTGGCTGCCCGCAGTCCCCTAGTGGATGTCTAGGTCCGCAGGCAGCCCTGATGCCCGCACACGTGGCTGAGGATAGGTGTGCATATGTGTACGCGTGGGAGTGCGGTTTCCTGGGGATGTGCGTGTGCAGACGGGTGCGGGCTGCGGGTGAGTGTGGGTGCAGACTTCTCCTGTTATTCAGCTTTTTGAGGATTCTACTTTTCACTCCAGGACCCCGGCTGACCCCACCTGTTATTCTTTGGCCTTGTCCTTTCCCATAGCCATGGAAGCCCCAGCTGTGTGTCCTCTGAGCTCTGTCTCTGCCTCTGCCTCAGAACAAGGCGTCACTTAGGAGGGGCCATGCAGTCACTGACTGAGCAACTGCATGCTCCCCCAACCTTGTAGTCTCTCCTTTAGCACCCCCAGACAGAGGGACATCGCTCTGGATCCAGCTTGTTCCAGACAGAAGGGAAGGAGAACTCACTGCACAATGACAAACTCCCATCGCTATTCCGCCAAGGTCCGGATGACGAATGGGGAAGTCTGACAGCGCCGTGATTTGTTAAGCTGACATCGCCTCTCTCCGTGTTGTACAAATTTTAATTAAAATCTCAGGAGTGATTTGAGAGTCCTTTTATTGTGCACCTCCAGGCTCCGCCAGGCCTCCCATAACAGAGACAAGGGCCCCACCAGGCCCTAAAGCATTGGAAGGTGGGGAGGGAGGTTCAGCAGGCTCTGGTGACTAAGTTGGCTGACTCTGCCAGCCCTAACTGTCCCACCAGACAGGAGACAGGCCCTGGGAAGGGGGCTGCCCCAGCACACACCACAGCAACACAGCAAGGGGAGGGGGTGCGCGTCCCCCCTGGGTGGATAGAAAGTAGGATTTAGCCCAGTTGAAGTGGAGAAAAGGTACGAGAATTTCAGTCACCCCTTTATTTGATGAGAACCTCTGACCCAGAGAGATTTGGCTAAGTCTAGAGAGAGATGAGGAGAGGTATCAACAGCCAAAGTACCAACGTCCTTTCTTCCACCCACACCTGGAGGTGGAAGAAGGCAGGTGGGGAGGACAGTCGCCTGGCATCAAGCCTCTTCCTCCTGCTGGCTTCTCATGGAAGAATCCAAGAAAATCCTCGGTCCCTCGGGAAAAGCCCTCATGCACTGGCTGGAGGGGGCACTCTGGCTTCCTCAAGGCCCTGATGGCCCTGTAGGGACCCCAACCTTTGCACTTGTCCAGTTAGGGGCGCAAAGGCTGGCAGCAGGGCCTACCCGGTACAGGGCTGCTAATGTGAGGGGTCCAGGGTAGCCAAAGGCTGAGGCTCAGTAAGGGACCTTGGCGGGACTGGAGGCTGATGGGCAGGACCAGGGACAGCCCCCCAGGCTGAGGCCACCACCTTCCAACTGTGAACCCTGGGGCAAGTCTCCCGCCCTCTCTGCCCCTCCCCCAGCACCATCCTACCCCAGAGCTAATGGGGGCGGAGCAGATGTGCTTGAGGAGCACTGGAAAACCAAGTTCTGCTGGACTCTGCCTGGAGGTCATAGCCCCCCAGAGTGCAGCCCCAGCACAGAGGGCCCGCGTCACCCCACTGATTCAGCCCCTCTGCAGGCCCTGTGATGCCACCCTCCCCATTCCTGAACTTACCCTCAGGGCTGGCAGGGAGCTGACCTGGTCCATGGTCAATGTGGCCTCTTTGTAGTACTTGCCCGCGGGGCAGAGCTTCAGGAAAGTGTTGTGGATGCTGAGGAGAGAGGTGTGGGAAGTGTGACGGCTGCATGGGCCGCTGCAGATCCCCCCCGCCATGTCTTTGTGGGGAGGGCACCAAGAGGATGGACCAGCATAGAAAAGGCAGCAATAAAAGTTTCCACCCTTCTAGAGACAGCCCTGAGCCCTTCCGAGTGCCTGGCATATCCTGAGGAGTGCGAAGATCAGCCAGACACAAGAAAGGGTGAGTGACAGTGTCCCGTCACCTGGAACGCTCCTCAGCATTATTTCTGTCCTGTCTCAATCCAGTCCTCAGGTGCAGATAGAGACGCTGGGGTCACCTTTGTTTGTCCATCTGCCCAGCCCTATCCTCAACCCTTGGTAGGCAACAGCTGGTGGCTGGGGAACCACACAGCCACGCTAGCCCACTAGGCAGCAAGCTGTCCCAGCAGACTACAGCACGGAAGGATCCTTCCATGGTCCCCAGCATCCATCTGTCTGTCCATAGGCCACTTTGCCAGCCCAGGGAACTGTGTAAGTGACAGGCAGAGGATAAAATGACTATATGACCCCCGAGAGAAAAAGGGCTGGAGAGAATTTTGCCCCAGGCCAAGAGAAGACACCCTCTCATCACCCGGCCCTCTCCATCCTGAACACAGGTCTCTGCCCACCGGTGGACCCTTGGCTCTGCAGGAGCCAAGACAGCAACCAAGGCAGCTGGGGGAGAGGAGACAGTGGTGACCCGGTGCCCAGAAGGCCTGGACACCTGATCTTGCACTGCCCCGGCAGGGCTGTGTGACCTCAGCAACTTGACATTTTTGAACCTGAGTTTGAACATCTGGATAAGGGCAAGCGGTGCTCCTCTTGGAGAGCTGCGGTGAGAGTTCTGGGTGAACGACGGAAAGGGCCATGAGAGCATTGGCGTGTGTGTTAGTGGGGTAACCACAGGCTGGTTAAAAGCACATTCTCTGCAGCCAGATGGAGCTGAGTTCAAATGCAGCCTCTGTCATGTAGCAGCTCTGAGACCTTGAGCAAGGTTCTGAGCCCCCCTGAGCCTCTAGCCACCTTTTCAGTGAGGCAATGAATCTCTCCTCACACGTCTGTGGGAATGAATGAGGGACGTGAAAGGTCAGCACGGTGCTGGCCGGGAACACGGAGTCCTCCCTTTTCCCCTCCTGTATTCCCTGCCCCTCTGGCTGTGCAGGATGTAAAGCTGGACTGCGACTGTGGAAGCCCTCTAACCTGACCCAGGCCTGCCGTCTGCCGCCTTTCATGGTTACTCTTCTCTCCTTTCCTCCTTTCCTTTTCCTCTCTTCTCTCCCATCCAATCCCTAATCTCAGCTGAGTGCTAAGAGGCAACTTATCTGATCAAATTAATTCTCACTCAGGAGTGAGTGACTAACAGCCCCCTCACCACGAGCCTAGGGTACGTGGTTTTACAAATTCAAGCAAACTTTGGTGAGAGGCATTTAGGGATATCTGACTAAGAGAAGACCTTGAAGAGTGACTTCACGACTAGAGATTCAGAAGTAGAGAAGGAGGCACCCCAGGGCCCAAGGAGGTCAGCCAGGAGACCTCAGAGCACCTTGTGCTACCCTCCCACCACTCATCTTGTCACAGCTTCCTGACATCTGAAAGATCTTCCTTGGATCCCAGCCACGGAAGAGTGGGCGGAAGCAAGCTGTGATTCTGTGCCCCCCCGCCCCGCCCAGACCCCTGCTCTGAGTCCCAGAGGCTGATAACTGTTGGCTGCGCCCCTGGCCGGCTCCCTGGTCCCCTGGCTTTGTCTCTGTCCCTGCTGTGGAGGCCGAGTGTGCAGCTGCCACAGCGGCCCAGACGTGGTGATGGCTGTGCCTTGGTGCTCGTTCCCCCCGCCTCTGGAGAGTTCCTTTACCCTAACTGCCGGAGTCTCTAGTCTGCTAGGACGCTGAGGGATCTGGGCTTGCCCCTCTCTCACTGGCTGAGACCAGAGAGCTGAGAGCTCCCACCGTGGCCGTCCCATGGGGAGAGGAACTCTTCGAGCAGCTATGGGCTGACTTAGAGAGGGGCCGGCAGGTGGGTGCTGGCGTGAAGCATGGATGCGCAGGCGCAGAGCCATGACCCTGCTGGCCTTGGCCTCGTAAGGAATCCTGGACTGTCAGGGAGGCTCGGAGTGACACTGAGCAGGACCTAAAAAGTGGGGTGCGGCATGGATTCAGAGAGACCTCCTCCCGGAATGTACTGGGGCAGGAGTGCCCGGCCCGGTCAGCAGGAGGGCAGGAGAGCCATCCTCGCTGCAGGTTGCAGGGGCTTCCAGGGTACAGGAGAAGCTAGCGTGTTTGGCCATAACCAAAAGAACATTTGTCGCTGTCGTTGTTAGAATTGCTGATGTAGGGCGTCATAAAAAAACAGGTCAACTTTCAGTAAGTTGTAGCAATTTTTAAAAATTCCCTCTGGCAACAATGTACCCTTGAGGACTGTACCCTGCCGTGGGTGCCCGCGGGAGTGCCCGCTGTGTGCTGCCCACCCTCAGGGAAGTTCCTCAGTTTCCACGCCAATCTGAGAAAGCTGGGACCATTGTTTTTTTCACAGATGAGGCCACAGAAGGTCAAGAATGTAAAATAACTTACACAAGGCCGCACTGAGGACACCAAAGCTCTTTCCCATGGCCTCTGAGAGAACGAGAAGGGACACACTGTGGTCATCGTCACTCTTCTCATTACCACAGCCATGGGCTGAGTGCATTCCAGCACCCCCCTCCTTAGTGTTCCCAACACCCCAGTTGGGAGAAGGGCATTCTTGCTATGGGTAAACTGAGGCTCAGAGAGTTCACAGAGTGTGATGAAGGACACACAGCTGGTGAACCACAAAGTGGAGGGCTGAACTTTAAAAACAAGCTCTTCAGGTTGTGCTGCCTGCCCCTAAAGAGTCTGTGCTCCCCACAAGTGTGATCTTGCCCCCCTAGAGTCGTCCTAGAGTGAGATGCTGCCTGGACTCCACGCCTCCCCTCACTCCGCAGGCTGACTGCCCACAGAAAAGTCACGCTGCATCTCAACCACCACAAAAGCTTCTCCTCCCCCAAGTATAGATCAGTGCTGCAAATGGAACTGAGTTAATCACTAATGGACTCGCGAGTCAAAGTCTCACACACTCAGCCTGCCAGCAGTCAGGTGGCGCGGGCCTGGCCCCTTCCACACTGAGCCCGGAGACAGGGCGGGGCTGTCTGGGGTTCCAAGGCCAGCTCTGCCGCTACCCTTCCCCTCGCCCTTGGACCTGCCCAGTCCCCTCTGGAGCCTATTTACCCTCCATAGGAGGTGAGTCTCAGTGACCCTACAGAGCCCTTTAGGAATCCTTGGCTCTAGATTTCCGTACTTCTCTCCAGGATCCTGTCCGCACCCTTGCCTCTGAGACCCTCTAGTTCAGTGGTTCTCAAATGGGGTTCTCCCATTGGACGCATGTAGGAAGCTTGTAAAAGGATCAGCATCCTCCGCCCTCAGCCCCCCAAGATTCTTGTCCAAGGCCAGGGCAGGGCCCAGGAACCTACAGTTTCTTCTGGCTTCCCAGGGTTTCTACTGTACCTGCCAGGATCAGGACACAGATGCAGTACAAGCCCCCCTTTCTTCTCTAGCCCCAGCCATGTGTCACATGTGGTCTGCTCCTCCCAGACCTGGTGACCTGGCTTTGGGTCCTGACCCAAGTCCCAGATAAGAAAGTGGGAAAGTGTTAGACAGAGACGCTCTCCCTGCGAGGGTTACCTCTGCCTATTGGTCTCTAGAGTACGTCTTTGTTTTATTCATTGGGCTATACCCATGCAATTGTACCATCATCTAAACCACATTTCTTTCACTTTTTTGGGAAACTGATTACACGTTATCAGAGGTCACAAAGGAAAAGGGTTGGGCTTGGTCTGGCTCAACTTAGCCTTGGCAGCCCAGGCTGGCTGTTCCTCCACCTCCCCCCTCAACCCCAGGCGTAAAGCTCCTGACCACCCAAGTCTAAGTTGCTCCCTGTACTTTAAAGACAACATACCCACACGAGCCCTGATGTAGTGGATACCCAGGTCACCTGCAAAAAGCTAGCCTGTTTTCAGTGCATGTACCTGTGCGCGTCCTTCCAGAGATAGTCTCCTTCTGTGTGTGTCTGTGTACACATCCCTCACTTTCCAAAAATAGCAACACCCTCTATATATCAGCCTAGTTTACCAAAGCAACACAGTTAAATAGGTTAAAAACACAACTACTGTAAAGCTTACAATTAAAATTACTAACATCCCCTCGTGACTCCCACTCTCCAGAGACAGCATTGCAAAAACCACCTCGTGGTTTCTCTTGGGTTTTTACTTAATATTTGTATAGTAATTCTAAATACTGTGCAGACGGTGCCACTTGTCAATATTTTTATTATAGATACTATATTGCAATGTTCTTCTATAAAAAGAAGATTTATTTTTTACCATATGCTTCTTCTTTTCCCAGTCCTCCCAATATATTAAACAATTTTTCTGAATTGATATTCAGCGTGGATATTGATATATCATATATGTTGCCCACAGCTGAGTTCCCTAGTGTGATATGAGTCCACTTTCTTTCTTGAAAGGCTTTCAGTTTTTCCCAGAGTTAATAATAATTTCATTTTTCTTTGGCTTAGGCTTCAGCGTATTGTCATGATGTCAACAAACTTTCTGCAGCACTGTTAAGTTCTCAATACAGTGATGATATCCAGATCTGTAGGTTCACTTTGTTTTCTGGAAAGCATCACTCCCGGCACCCCAACCCCTTAATCCTAATCTAGAAAACTGTTTTCCAAGCCTGCTGATCGCTGTCATCTTTGTAACTTGTTTTGCCTTCTTCTGTGTTGAAACTCTTTTTTGTCTGGATCCTGTGTCTTTTCTCTTGTTTTACTTTCTAGTTTTAATGGAGCACATCTTTCAAAAACTTTCTCAGAGTAAGTCCGTAAGAGATCAGGTAGCTGAATTTGCATATCAAAAAATATTGTTGTTCCACCTTCAGTGTTCACTAAGACTTTGCTAGGACTTGATTTTAGATTGGAAACTTTTCCTTAGGGTTTTGAAGGTGTTAAGCCACCGTCTTTCAACATTTGCCCAAAGTTATCTTGATTCCTGATTTACTGTGTGTAATCCATGTTTTTCACTTCATAAGTCTTTAGGAACTTCTCATTATCTCTGACCTTCTCTGATGTCATGACGCCATGACTTAGGGTGTAGACAGAGTCTCCGATTCCTTCCTTGGCTTACCCAGCGTCCCTTGGCTTCTGAATCAGGCCGACCACGAGGTTGTGCAGACTGGCTGTGCAGAGGTCCCCTGAGTCTTCATGGTGCCTGGTAGTCCTGAGTCGGCAGCTGCTCCTGCAGAGGGTGAGCACCTGTCTTTTCTGGGTGAGCCAGTGCCACCGAGTATGATGCAGGGTAGTGAAGGAATCACACAGAGCTTCTACTCTTTCTACTTTCACCTGGCCCCGCATCCTGGAATTCAGAGGTTCCTGACCTTTTCTAGGTTCTTGATCCCATCCTCCAACTCCTGCAGGAAATTTTTTTTTTTTTTAATGTGGCACCTGGGATTGAACTCACAGCCTCGCGCCCGCCAGACAGGTGCTTAAGCTGCTGAGCCAAACTCACAGCCCAGGAAATTTTTTTTTCAACCTTCTACTCAGTTAAGTCTGTGTCATGTGTCTATCTGCTTTGCACTTCTCAAATTTGTGTTGTTCTTTCTCATCTGCCATCGTCTCTTGTGTCCTTTTTACCCTTATGGATTTTTCCTTTTAGAATTTCTCTCGTCTCCTTCTAGTAGAGGAAGCAGAGATAGAAGATGCTGTGTTTTTTCATGTTGACTGGAAGCTCTCTGCACAATTTAATTGTATACCTGGAAAATGGCTCCATTTCAAACACTGAACTGCTGTGCTTTCTGTCCACAGGAGCATCATCACGGGCCCTCTTGTGCAGCTTAAATGGCCGGGTCAAAGGCCTTCCCCTTCTAAACCAGAACACTGACCATCTCCAGCCTTGCCCATTCCACAGAGCTCTCTACAGCTGCTCCATATCTTCCTCTGTTCCCCAACAGAGTTGGTCTTGGAGTTTCAGTTCCTCCTGTGTTTGTCTCATAAGGTGTCCAGGATGGAGGTTCAGAAGCACAAAGGGACTTGAGCCACTCCGCCTTCCACTCTGTCATGCAAGACCCCCTACCCCAGCTCCTACCCCTTCCTGTTCTCCACTGCTGCAGAGGGTGAGCACCTCCTGGGTAGGAACTCCCCAGGGCAGGGGCAGGTCCCTTGTGCTCAGGACAGAGCGGTCAGAGGGGGTGGCCAAAAGAACTTTGGAAAATCTTGGTGGAGAGGTTTGAACTGAAGGGGGCCATTGCAGGTAGCACTGTGCTTCTCACCAGGAAGGACGCCTTTGGTGGGGATGGATACAGGCTGGAAGTCCCTTCCGCACAGAGACCACCTCAAGGCTGGATGGACATCTCCGGAGGAAAGAGTCCCTAGAGGTGACTTGTTTCCAAGGACACCTTTCTCAGAAGAGAAATACAGAACAAAAGAAAATACAGAGACAACTTCAAGAGAGAAATCCTGGTTGCCACCCGTCTTCTCTCTCCCACTCCTCAGATCCTCACCATTAACACCCCGGGAATCCTACAACACAAAGATACCATTCAAAAGCCCCTGGTGCAGAAGGAGGCGGCTGGTCATGCTCCATTGCCAAGAGGACAAACCGGTGCCACCCCAGGAAGGACAATCTCATCACACCCGCCGACTTTGTCTGCAGTTCTATGGCTAGGAATTTCTCCGGTGGATTTGCACTCACCTACTGGATCAGCATCCTGTGCATAAATGTTTAATATAATATTATTTGTATAAGTGAAACCCATAAGCCACTTAAGTGTCCATTGCAGGAAGTTGGTAATGAATTACGATTTATTCACATGAGAGACTGAGCCATAGCCGCTACAAAAAGAATGAGCAAGACCTCTAGGTGCTTTGTGTAAAACTGACCAGGAAAGCTAAAAAAAAAAAAAAAAAAGGGTACAAAACAGCATGAATAGGATGGATGTTATGGGATGTGCAGGAAAACTGCTGAAGATCCTGTGTGTGGGTCTGGGAGCCTAGGTGACAAAGTAGCAGTGAACGGGATAAATCCAGGGATGACGGAGAGGGCAAACCAGAGACAGTGGCTTTTCATTTGGAAATTTTATCCTATTTGATTTTCTAGCCATGTTCACATGTTATTTTATTTCATTTTATTCTTATTCATGCATTACTTTTTAGAAACTATCCGTGGGGTTATATGGAGAGTAGGACATGGGTCGTTTGGGGTATCGTCATGTTTTTCTATTTTTAAAAAAGCAAGAACATTGTTTTTAACAGAAAAATCACACAGCCGCCTGATCTCCCCAGCTCCCCGTGACCTAGCCACCGCTCTTTCCCCTTTGTGGCTGGAGCATCTCCTGCCTGGGGGCTCCAGGCGGGATGGGATGTCTGTGGAGGGTTAGTCCGGGCAGAGATGAAGAGGGGAACAAGAGAGACTCGGGTCAGAGTCCTCCCTCTTGCCCAGAAATTTCTGGATGAGCTCATTTATTTCTCTAACAGGCTTTGTGGGGCACCACGCTCAGGACAAGTGTGCCTCACCGCTCATCCCATCCACAGTCCCAGGACAGGACATCTGGCGTCTCCCCGCTAGATGACAGTTATCATTGGTCAGGAGCCTTCTCTGCCTGAGTAAGAACAGGGCTAGGGCGCCCCCCCCACTGCCTCCACGCTGCCTGGCACATACATGTCCTGGAGAGAGGCCTGGGCAGGCAGGGAGGGAGAAAGGCCAGGCTGAGCATCTGCTAGGCAGCAAAGTTCACACAGCCAGTGAGTGAATGGCCAAAATGGGCTTCTGAGTCCTTTTCTCCTCGTTCCAAGGAGGAGGCCGTGCCAGCTGCATGATTCTACCAAGAAACCAGCCTTAGCCGGGTATGGTGGTGCACACCTGTAATCCCAGGAACTTTGGGAGGCTGAGGCAGAAGGATTGAAAGTCCAAGCCCAGCCTGAGCAACTTAGAGAGACCACATCTCAAATAAAAAGTAAAGAAAAAGGGTTGGGGTCCTGAGTTCAATCTCTAGTACCAAAAAAAAAAAAGAGGGAGGGAGGGAAGGGAGGAAGGAAGGAGGAGGAGGAGAGGAAAGGGAAGAGGAAGAGAAGAAAAGGAAGGAAGCAATGAAGAAGAAGGCAGAGGAAGAAGAGAAGAAGGAGGAAGAGGAGGAGAGGAAGAAGAAAAGGAAGGAAAGAAGGGAGAAAGAAGGAAGGAAAGATAGAGGGCGGTTTTGAGGTACCAGTTAAGGCAGAGCGACCTGAGGCTTCCTTCCACTCCAGGGGAGCTGCCGGTCGCAGCTGCAGCCCCAAGGCTGGTGGCTCTGAGCAGGGACACATCCTCAGACTGGGGTGAGGCCAAACCAGGGCAAGAACCAGTGCACAGGGGTAGAAAAGGGGCCCTGTCCCTCTACTCACCACAGAATTTCATTTCTGGTCAGGAAGGTCAAGGCCTGCAACAAATCAGAGGGGCAACTGCCGCTCAATCCCACCCTGCCCTGGCCCCTTGGGAGTGCCAGAGTGCTTCAGGGAAGGGGAGGAAAAGCCTGCTGTCTCATTCCACAGCTGAGGAAATGGAGATGGTAGCCCAGGGGGGCAGAGACCTGAGGTGCAGTCAAAGAAAACTATGGCCTCTTTCCTCCCTCTCCACAGCTGTGGGATACAGACCTAGCAGAACAGACCTACAATGGGGGTCAGAGACAAAACCAAGGCTCTGGGCTCTGGATCAGGAGACAGGGGACGGCCTCAGAGGACTGGGCTGAGCCGCATGGCAGCAGGTTTAGCAAAGGCAATAGCCACCCCTGCCTTGGCTGGAAAATGCTAGCACCTTGGGCAAGAGCTCTCCCCTTCATCCCCCCTGCCTTGGGAAGCCCCCCAGCCCTGCTCAGAATCTTCTCCCTGATCCACCCACCTGGTACTCTTCCAGGTCCTCCCAGTGCATCTGGTACCTCAAACACTGGCCCATGCCAACCCAGTTTTCCCTCTGCCAGCAGCAGAACCTGGGCCCCAGGGACTCGTCTGATGTTGCAACCAGTTGATCTGGTTGCCGTGGTAACCCTGTTCCAACTTCTACCACTGAGGTGGCAAAGAAACAAGTTCTTTTGGTTCTTCAGCCTCAGAGACATCGCCCCCAAAATCACAAGTGGAAAGATAGCCTCAAGCCAGTCTTGACAGTCACACTGTTGGCTAGGAGTCACAAGGCCCAGCAGACCACGTAACTGGCCTGGGGCAAGCTACTCAACCTGTGGGTCTCAGTGACTTCATCTGTACAGGGGGCTGATGACCAGGATCATCGTGATGATTAGTTGAGTCAATGCATGTAACAATGCTGGCACAGAGTAAGCACTCGATAAATGTTAGAACCAAGTCCCAAGTACTGTGCCAGGGAAGTAGAGGATAGACCCTGACTCAGAAGGTAGTCAAATTAAGGCACAGGAAAAGACATTCCAGGCCATCAGTCAGGGGCCCCAGAGGAGGCATACTGAAATTAGACAGAGTGTCTCACAAAGGGACACCACACAGAGGTGCAGTCAGGATGTGGTTAGGAAACCAGCCAGGACAGTGCAGCATCCTGGACTCCTAACACAGCAACCACCAGCCCTGACCCAACGACGCGTAACACTCTCCTCTTCCCCTGACCTCTGCAGGGGCAGGGCAGGGTGGAGCAGACTGGACAGTGGATCAGGAAAGAAAAAAACACACAGCCAGCATAGCCACCAGTGTCACAGCTTAAGGGGCTGCTGGAAGCCACAGCCAGGACGGTCTGCATGCCCGTTCTCATCAAGCAGTGCAGGGCTCGGTCCTTCCCACACTCTCCTAGGTGAAGAGCCCAGGGCCTTCCCAATGTCATTAATCTGTGTCTCTGGAAAGGCAGCAGCACAGGGCCTGAAATCTTTCATTTATTCCAGAGACTTCAGTGTGGTAGCTAGTATGCCAGGGACTCCGATCAGCCCTGGGACCTCAAGAATTGTATGCTCAAGGCTGGGTGTGGTGGCGCACACCTTTAATCCCAGCACACGGGAGCTGAGGTAGGAGGAGCGTTGTGAGTTCGAGGCTGGCTTGGGCTACAACGTGAGCACAAGGCCGGCCTGAGCTACATAGTGTGACCCTGCCTCAAAAAGACTAGGGCTGGGAGTTTGGCTCAGTGGCTTAAGCACCT